>CANUEP010127603.1:0-54570 GCA_947857235.1 Jatropha podagrica | reverse complement strand
CTCACTGGCTATGACTAGAGCCATAAGAAGATCGTTAAACACTGCTATGCTACAAATTTTGCCATCTTTTGAAAAAATGTCAAGGATAGTTGTTTTATCTTTACTGGGTAATGCTTTAATTGCAGCTACGAAATTCTCCACCTGCAATCTACTAGTTTTCTCAATGGTTTCTGGGTTCTTTTGCTGGATGGGTAGAAGCCTATTATTGTGTTTGACAACCAAGGTGATTCCTTTCTTGAGCCAAGGAAAATCATATTTCTAGGTTCTTAGAAACTAAAAGATATTCTATAGCATGTTCATTTCATAATATTTTTTCTGTTTTCAGTTTTGTTGGTTTGAAAGAAACCATAAACAAGTAATCCAAATAAGTGCTTCCCTAGACATTGATGTTAAAGGTTTTATTTGTGCACTCATATTCCAAAACTTCATTCCTATATTGAGCATGAGCTCTACTCTCACATGAAATGAGACAAATAAACCTAATTCATAAACTTAAAACAAAATTTCAGCTTTATTATAAAAATGACAAGTTTAAACATTTGAGTAACCGAATAGCCTCTTGTCCTCTTCTTCTTTTATGTTTATATACATAAAAAATATTAAAAGAAATTATATATTTAGAAGTAACAATTCCAACTCCATTGATCAGCAAGATATCTAATAACTTTGTAATGTTATTAAACTCAACACCTCAATTATAATTTCTTAACCCTAATGATATGAATTCAGGCATTCAGTCATATAAAAACAAAGTAAAAGACATGAAAACGCATGCCTAAACTCTCATAATTCCCATGTATTGACATAAGCATTAAATCACCAGAAAGATTAAAAAACCATAAAATTAAGATTAATTCAGTAAATATAATATTGTAAATGCTTCACAATTTCATGTGTGATATGCTTCCAACCAGATCTACGTGTTGCATGAAGCTATCATGAATGAAGCTCTAAGTATAACAGATAGGAAGATAGATTAAAACTAGAATGAGAAACAATTATATTTAGATGCAATGTATAATCTAAAAGATCTTGAGATTATTCATCGCAAATTTAAGAACAAAAGTTAAGATGGCAATTCAAGGTATTGACTCTGCAGAATTTGTTCTGTAGATCATAATTACTCATTTTACAACTAGCTTGAGGTAGGAATGAATGTAGCTGGAGCAAATATTTAGAGTTATTTATGGTATGGAATAGCAACTAAGCTATCATAGATAGAATCCAATTCAAACTCGCAGTGTTGTAAGGCAAAGAAATTCAAACACACGAGCAGGAAACTAGAGTTGAAATCAATAACATTCATTGCAGACCTGGTTAAAATGCACAACAAAGAGGTGGTGGATGCTCGGTTGTCGGTAATGCTTCGCCGGCCTGGAATCTGTGAGAGGGTGGTCGAAGACGTCGATTGGCGAAGGAGGCAATGTCGCAGAAGGAAGAAGGAAAATCTAATTGAAAAGGCCTCGATCGCGTATGCGATTTGTCGCGCGAATAGGGGAAATGAAACACTGTTGTCGCCAAGAAGGAAAGAAAGCGAGTTGGCCGACGATGTCTGCTTCCCCGCCGACCAGTGAGAGAGATGTTGAAATCGGGAAAGGGGAGCCGCTGTCGCCGGGACCAAGAGAGAGAATTTTTGGTCTGTTGTTTTCCACTTCCCACCTACATATAAAAATCAACCAATTAATTATCGCAGTCAAAAAGTCACAATTGGAGGTTTAGATTTCGTCTAAAGAGAGAGAAGGAGGTGATTGTGGCCGGAATAGCGAGCGTCTGCTGCGGTTATTGGACCGGTCGCACGGATGAGCAGGTGATGGCCAGGGGTGGCGCGACGCGGTTGAAGCTCGCTGGATCGTCGGTCGCCTGTGGCTGAGCTGAGGTCGCGCGAGGAGAATGCCACTGCCAGCCAAGATGGAGAATATTGGGTATTGAAGCCACAAAAAATAATTTCTAGTTGTAGACAGGACAAAGAAGGGTCGAATTTTAGATACTAATCAAATCTAATTTTTAATTTGAAATTAATTTACAATGACGAATAAATAAAAAGAGAGGTTTCAATAAAATAGCAATTGAAAATAATAATTATGTAACAGGAAGTAATAAAATAAATATTAAATACCAATAGAAGGAATAATTGAGTCAATAGTGATTCACATCATGGAATTCTCTTGATCGATCATGGATACAAAGATAATTCTAAAAATTGAAAGGTTGATAGGTTATAAACTTTGAGTAAGTGCCTTCGAAAAGTCTTTCTGTAATATTATATTAAACAGACTACGCGCTCGAATAATCCCTAATCAGCTAACAACTATAAACAAGTGATAGAATTTAATTCGCTAACAGCAGTATAAACTAGAAAGACTCTGCCCTATTCAACAAACTCACAAGCACGATTCATTTAAAACCGATTTTGGGTTTCCATATTATAATTCAAAGGCTTGGACGCAATCAAATTATATTATTCGCTACTTATTCAATTCAGTTAGACAATACGAATCTCAACCTTATTGATAGCTATGTGCTTCCCTATAATTTGAACAATGGGCCCTTATTGAACAAATAATAAGAAAACACTAGAGATGTTTCAGGTCAATGGGCCCTTATTGAACAATGGGCCCTTATTGAACAAATCTTCTAATACTATTTATAAAGAAAAGAAATCCCTAAAACTAAATAATATCTTTTTAAAATAAATCTAAAATATTTAATTATCTATAAAATTTCTAAAAATTCGGGCCAGCTTGCACTTAAAAGATTTCCTTGCGTTTGGTAAGATTTGTTTCAGGTCGCAGCTCTTTAGCGCTTGCCCAAATGCTATTACAAAACTTCCAGAAGCATTTCTCTAAGTTGCAGGTCCAAACCACATAGCGCTTGCCCAAGCGCTATGCCAAGACTTCCAAAAGCATTTCTCTTTCTTGCGGGCCGGCTACATAGCACTTGTCCAAGTGCTATTGCAATACTTCTAATAGCTATTCTCTCTCCTAGACCAGTCTCTCCTTGTGCTTGCCCAAGCGCTAACTGCAGACTTCCAAAAGCGTTTTTGAAGACTTAGTACCAATTTGATAGCATCATAAAAAACTTTACAAAATTAGCCTCAAAAGCTTCCTTTTTGCCAAATGTAGCATTTCCTATGGAAAATATGAAAACCAAGTGAAAAGTCTTTATTTCAATCAAAAATCACCCATAAACAATAATCAAATATATAACATTTTATGCTTAATTTACACAAGCTATCAAATTCCCTCATACTTATTTCATGCTTGTCCTCAAGCATGACCAAAGTCTCAATCAATCTCACAAAGAAACACACTTCACCCCGCAATAGCACTCTTTTTACAAAATATTAAAAATTTGGAAAGGAAGACAAGTAAGGTAATAATCATCATTGTTTATTCTATCAACACCATACCAATACACAACAACCTTAAGGCATCCCATTAAGTACAAAACATAAAGACTTGAAAATTTACGCACACAACTTATTAAGTTCCATCAGAATTTAAGTAGTCACATTCCAAAACATAAGAAAAATAATTAAACCACCAACAAGCACTTCCAAAAGCACATCCTCCCCCACACTAACTTCTCACATTGTCTCCAATGTGGAATCATCAACAACACAAAGGAAGGCTCAATTTTTAAAAAGAAACCAAAAAATAAAAGAAAAAGGAAAGAAAGCTTCCCTGTGGAGGAGGTAGACGTGGAGCTAAACAGAGGACGTGGACGATGAAAGAGACTGGGGCGGAGGCGTTGCTACTCAAGGCTGTCGCTGGCATTGGTAATGGCTGGTGTTGGTTGCGTCGACCAGAGATGCAGGTTGTGATAACACAAGGGAGGCAGAGCGTGAAACCTCTAATGGCTGAATGGTGCTAGGTCCGAGAGCGTCAGATGGCGGAGGCACAGCTGGTGCTGTCGGGGATGAAGAACGCGAGTTGCTCTCCTCCTCTGAATTGGAGCACGACAGCAATGTGGATGACGTAGGCGATGGTCGCGGTAGTGGGGTGGAGATGGTACCACCTAGAAGCCTAGCGGCTTGCTACTTAGTGAGCGCCATGCTAGGATTTCGGCGAGCAGCGGTACGTGGTGTTTGGTGGCTGCAATGGGAAACCAAGAGAGAAGAAGACGAATAGTGACCCAGGTTAAAATAAAAGAAGTGAGGGTAAAAGGTATAAAAAGATAAAAGAAAAATAAAGAAAGAAGAAATAATTAAAACAAACAAATAAAATAGTAGAATAAAAACAAAGAAAAGAAAAGAAATACCACAAAGTTACCGTGGCCATAAAATACAGACAACAAAAGAAAAAATTTGTTCCCTTTTTTTTTAACATTACTCTTTTGTTTTAACCATGGAAGGTAAGTTCAGCTCCCTAATGCAAACCTAGAAAGTGAATTAGACACTAAAGAAAGAAGATTACTCAAACTAAAATAAAAAAATAATAAAACTGAAAATAAAATAAAACAAAAATAAGAACAGATACGAGGCTTGGGCAAGCCTTATATTGGGTTGCCTCCCAACAAGCGCCCTAGTTTAACGTCTTAGGCTAGACATTCTCAAACCTTAATCAATTCCTTTGGGGTCTTCCAAAGCAAATTCCTTTACCTTAGGAGCTAAAAGATCAACAACATCAACACCACCAACACTAAGCACATCATATGGATCATCATACACATTAAACTTGACTATTTTTCCATCAAATGTTAAAGTAAGTGTACCATCATGATCATCTATTTTTGCTCTAGCTGTGCTAAGAAATGGTCTCCCAAGTAAAATCTTAGATGAAGTGGGGGATTTATCATCTTCCATATCCAACACATAAAAAATTAGCAGGAAAAACCAACTCATTTACTTGTACCAAAACATTCTCCAATACCCCTTCAGGGTAAACAATGGACCTATCTGCCAACTGAATTGTAATGAGTGTTTCTTTTAATGGACCAACATTCAATGAAGAGTAAATAGACAATGGCATAACATTTATTAAAGAGCCTAAATCACACATCGCTCTTTTTATTTTAATATTGCCTATTTTACATGGAATAGAAAACATATTTTGATCCTTGCATTTAGGGGATAATTTTCTTTATAATATAGCCAAAACATTCTCTCCCACGCTTAGCTTTTGATAACCAGCCAGCTTCTTCTTATTCGTACAAAGCTCATTTAGAAACTTTAGGTAGCGGGGAACTCGCTTGATTGTAATGAGTATGAGTACATTCACCTCCACTTTGCACAAAGTTTCTAGGATTTCTTTTCTTCCGTATCTTTCCTTGATTTAGCCAATCTTTCAGGAAAAGGGGGATGAATTACCAGTGACAGTGGTCTGAGCAAGCTTACTTTTGGATTTACAGTTTGTACACTCTGCTGAATTCTTGCTTCTTTTCCATCATCCTTCCTCGAGCTACTGTCACTTTGCATCAGGCACGAAATTCCTAGCTCCAATCTATTTCTCACAGTGATTGAATTGACATTTTGTATAGGGTTTATGATAGTTTGAGAAGGTAACTTCCCTCTGGACTCCAATTTGCTTAAAGAGGTTGCTAATTGGCTCACTTCATTCTCCAAATTTTGAATGCTAGCCCTAGTCTCTTGCTGAAATTGTTGAGTGTTAATTGCAAGAGATTTAATAATATCTTCAAGGGACGTACCTGATTTTGAATCCATTTGTGACTATTATTGAGGTGGTCCATGTTGGTACGGATGGGAATTTTGTTGTCTTGCTCCATAACTGAAATTTGGATGATCTCTCCATCCTTGATTATACATATTTGAATAAGGATCATACATCCTTTGGGGCTGTCCAGGAAATCCTCTAATTACATTTACTTGCTCTTAAGTTTCTTCTTATAATGTGGGACAAATATCGGTTGGATGTCCACGAAAAGCACAAATCCCACACACTTTAGCTTGTAAAGACATCCCTGTAGCAATACTTTGAACCAAAAAGGTTAGTTCATTAAGCTTATTTTCAATGTTAGAGTCACTTACCTGATTGACTCTCCTTGGCATGTCTTGATGTCTACCAAACTATTGTGTGTTGGCTGCCATGGTAGATATGATTTCACGGGTTTATCGAGGAGTTTTGTTGACAAGAGCCCCCCCACTTGCTGCATCAACCATTCTTCTCTCCAAATCCAGCATCCCTTCATAGAAATATTGAATAAGAGATTGCTCGGTAATTCCGTGTTGTGGGCAGTTGGCACAAAGTCGCTTAAACCTTTCCCAATAATCATTGAGAGTTTTTGCATCTTTTTGCTTGATGCCACTGATCTCCCTTCGAATCAAGGCTGCTCTTGAAGCTATAAAATACTTCTCTAGGAAAAGTCGAACCATGTCCTCCCACATTCTAATGGATCCTGAAGGCAAGTAGAACAACCACTCCTTGGCGACATCCTGTAAAGAAAATGGAAATGCCCTCAACTTAATCTGCTCTTCGATTACTCCTTGCAGTCTCATGCTGGAGTAAACTACATGAAACTTCTTTAGGTGCTTATTTGGGTCTTCGTTCTCCAACCCTCGGAAGATGGGAAGCAGGTGTATTAAGCCTGATTGCAGCTCAAACGCCACCTCCACAGCTGGATAATTAATGCATAGAGGCTATTACTCTACCAGAGGTGCATGTAGTTGTCTTACTATCTATTCTTCAGCCATGACTTCTTCTTCTTCTTCAAACTCGATTTCTACTCTTTCAAATTCTACTGCAAATTCAGGTGTCAGTTTGTCTAAAGGAGGTGTGGATGTCGTGGCTGCTTGTTTCTTTCGCAGTCTTGTTGCTTTCCTTCATGCATGAGCTCGCTTCTCGATTTTTGGATAAAAATCTAAGTTAGCCTGTCCAAATCTGGTCATCAAAATCAAAAATCAAATTTATATTAGTCCCCAGCAACGATACCAAAATTTGATGGGTGTCGAAGCCACAAAAAATAATTCCTAGTTGCCTAATCTAGATAAATTGTAGATAGAGAAAGAAGAGTCGAACCCTAGAGACTAACAAAACCTGATTTTTAATTTGAAACCAATTTATAAAAACAAATAAATAATAAGGGCAATTTTGATAAAATGGCAATTGAAAATAATAACTAAGTAATAGGAAGCAATAAAATAAATATTAAATACCAATAGAAGAAATAATTCAGCCAAGGGTGATTCACAGCATAGGATTCTCTTGATCGATCATTGATACAAAGATAATTCTAAAAATTGAAAGGCTGACAGGTTATAATCTTTGGACAAACGCCTTCCAAAAGTCTTTTCGTAATATTAGATTAAACAGACAAAGCGCTCGAATAATCCCTAATCAGTGAACAACCCTAAACAAATGATAGAATTTAATTCACTAACAACAGTATAAACTAGAAAGACCATGTCCTATTCAATAAACTCACAAGCGCGGTTCATTTAAAATAGATTGTGGGTTTCCATAATATAATCCAAAGGCTTGGACGCAATCAAATTATATTATTTGCTACTTATTCAATTCAGTTAGACAATACGAATCTCAACCTTATTGATAGCTATGTGCTTCCCTATTGTTTGAATAATGGGCCCTTATTGAACAAATAATAAGAAAACACCAGAGATGTGGTTTCTTATAACTGCCAAAAACACACAAAAAGCCAAACAAATTTAAAGAGTATACTTATCGCGTTTAAATCTCACGATTGTGAAGAATCCCTGCTTGAATTCAACCCTTGACTGAAAATGTTGAGCTTAACCGCTCATGGCTATGAAGAACACGAAGAAATAAAAATGGATATGTTCTTTTATTTTAAGCGTAGAAATGAAAAAGTCCAGAGAAAAAGGAGAAGATCCCCTTTACAAATCTTCTAATACTATTTATAAAGAAAAAAATCCCTAAAACTAAATAATATCTGTTTAAAATAAATCTAAAATATTTAATTATCTATAAAATTTCTAAATTCAGGCCAACTTGCACTTAAAAGATTTCCTCGCGTCTGGTAAGATTTGTAAAAATCTAGGTCGCAGCTCTTTAACGCTTGCCCAAGCGCTATTACAAAACTTCCATAAGCGTTTCTCTGAGCTGCAGGTGCGGACCGCATAGCGCTTGCCCAAGCACCATGCCAAGACTTCCAGAAGCATTTCTCTTTCTTGCGGGCTAGCTACATAGCGCTTGCCCAAGCGCTATTGTAATACTTCTAGTAGCTATTCTCTCTCCTGGACTGCTCTCTCCCTGTTCTTGCCCAAGCGCTAACTGCAGACTTCCAGAAGCGTTTTTGAAGACTTAGAATTTTGAGAAGGAAGGAGGAGTTGTGGCTTTCCTCTTTTCTGGGTTCGATTGCTCAACTGTATTGTTTAAATCTTTGATTCGATTTTATTATTTTTGGAAATGGCTTGATTTTTTTTTTATTTTGCAAGTGGAAGGTGTGTTCCACGCTCACTGCACCAATTGTTAAACTCTCAGAATTTTGAGAGAGAATAATTGTGATTGTAATTAATCGATTTTAGGATATATTTAGCTTATATATAGTAAAGTTTGAATAGTCCGTATCAAATAAAAATTTTGAATCCTGATCTATTTTCTATTTAGAGTTATTTTAGGAGTCTATTTATTTAATTAGAATAATTTATTATTATATGTTAACAAGCCCTATCCATTCTGAAGTGGGTCTTGAAACACTACTTCTAAGGATAAGAGCTAGTATGTATAACCACAGTAATAAATTGCATGGGCTTTCGAGCATTAGGTATGGATTATATTTTTTTTTCTTTCATTAAAGGATCAAACAAATTGAGCTCTCAATGAGCAATAAAGGCACCAAGAGCCTAAATTTCCCTAACTCAAGATTTAAATGGGCTTAAACAATCCTTGAATTTCAGGGTTAAGTAGTCCACTTTAAGCTTAAACGACTAAGCTACTATCTATTGGTATGTTTATTTTCATTTTTGTTCAATTATTTTGATATTGCAGAAAAATAATTTAACATTTGTAATTAAAGTGAATATAGTCAGGAGTAATGAGTGATATTCCTCTAAAGTTTGGAAATTCGACTACATTTGTTAGCACATGCCTTTTTAGGAACAGTTTTACTGGATGTACCACTACTAGTGTTTACAAATATTTAACTATATATAGTTTGATTATAGTTGATGGTTTAATGAATTTTTAATTGTAAAAGATTATTTTGCTTTGATATTTCAAAAAATTGAAAATAGTTTCTGCAACATGCCCATGCAATATTACATTACAATCTTATTACCACCTAGCCAAGTATATCACTACTTTTAGTCTTGAACTATATATTTTATCTTCTTTTTATAGATGACAGGATGGTACGTTACCATAGCCAGTGAAAATTTAAATTAGATTAATAATAAGTTGATTGTATTTATTCATTATCTCCACCTTTGATGAAATAAAGCAACTTTATTAATTAGTTTATTCCCTTGAATTTTCATTCTCTATGTCATGATAAAAATATAGGTAGCATAATCAAATGGAACACAACAATTTTGGAATTAAGTAATTCTCTAATTTGGATAATTCAAAAACATGTGATTCTCTAATTTGGACTTAAACAGTCAATTAATTCGAACATAAACGATTTATAAACAGTCTATTAATTTGTACATATCTCAAGTTTGAACTTAAGCAGTCCATAAACAGTCCATTAATTCGGACATATGCAATTCTCCAGTTTGAACTTAAGTTGTTCATAAACAGTCCATTAATTTCGACATAAGCGATTCTCCAATTCTCTAAAGTGACCTAAGAGATCATCCCTTAGTTCGTCATAGGGACCTAAGCGGTCATCTCCCAGTTCGCCAAAAAGTGATCTAAGCGGTCCTGATTCATTGAGTCCATTGTTTGAACAATCTCCAATTCACTGGAATTGACCTAAGCGATCCTATTTTGCTTAGTCCATAGTTCAGACATCTTTAGTTCGCCAAAGTGATTTCGTGTGGATGTGATCACCCCTAGATTTGAAATGTAGTACCAAACTTTGTTTCTCCTTCGAATGGTATTTAATGCAGCATTTTCATTTTTTTTTAGAAAAGGAAGAAAAGGAAAGAAAAGAAAATCAAATAATTTTTATTAGTTATAATATTAATATTAATATTAAATAGTTTTGTATCATTTGTAAATATTTAAAAGTATTTTTTAGTCTATTTGAGAAATAATCGAGGTAAATTGATCCATCCAGTGAAGCTTGAGTGTTAAATTGATGAAAAACGTCTTTTAATGAAAGTAAATATCTCACTTAAGTTGAGGGGAAAGTAACTCTATGGACACGTACAATCCCCAAATCGAACTCCACCGTCCAAACAGTCCCCAAATCAAAGTGCCAAAAACCTATCACGGCTCAGCTGCATCGCTTCCAACGAGCCAACTGTAAAAATTAAGAATGCAGAGTCTATGCACGAAGTTACGCTCTTTGGCCGGGCGGTCGATCCAAACAGTTCCAGCCCTCTCCTTTTCTAGTCGCCTCCTACATTCTTGTCCACAACTTCACCAACCTCTTCTTTTCGCATCTGCTTCGCATAAGTGGAACCTAAGCATTCCACTAATTAACGTATCTTCACAGACTTCGTTTCAGTTTCCTTCGCTCGCTTTTCAATCGCCACAACGTTCTTCTGCAATTCTTCCGTCAGTAAGTTTCTGGGTTTCTTCTGTTTTTTTCTTTTAAACGGTAGATTGCATTCCTGGTTCTTCGTTGTCTCTATGGTGTATGTGGAAATTTCACAAAGAAATTTATTTAAAATTTCATTTTTTTGGTTAAATTTTGTATTCATCGCATTGAAACTGATTCTTGTCAAGTTAAATTGAAATTATATATCACCATTTGGCATACCCTAGTTGACATTATCGAACTTCTCTTCTTTACATGTTAATTTTTCCTTCTTTCTTATTCTGCTTATGCCTCCAAGTAAAGAACTGAAACTTAATTTGAATTTTAGTGTAAAGCTATCTGTAAAACTAGGAATCAGACTTTGGAAATTTTTAAAGGCTTTGTCATGGGCACCTGTTTGTTTATTAGTTTGCCATGAATGAGAGAGATATCTTGAAACTTTGAGCTTTATAAAAATCCAATAGCAATATTTCTTTAACCTTATATGCATCTGATTTTCATTTAACATTGAATTTTAGGCGAAATGCATAAATTCATCTCTTTACTTCACAAAAATCTATTTTTACTTTGAGCCATGGGACACTCAACTTATAAAATTGCACCTATTAATTACTTCAAATAGTAAAATTTGACCGATTAAACACTTGGAAAAATGTGAAAATTATTGTTACAAAAGTTATACTAACTACATATTAAATCAATGTTTTGCATAAAGAAGCTAAAAACTTTAAAAATTGTTGTTGCTAGTATGGAGAAGTGTGCAATATTACCAAAATCCTTAACTTTAGGGGCATATGATTGTTCAATGCAAAAGTTTGGGTGTTACAAGGGGTTTTGTGAAAAGCACATAAATGAATTTATATATTTGACCTTGAATTTGAAGTACCTTGATTTCTGGCATCTATCAATTTTTTTTTTCATAAGATGATTGAATTACTTGATTTGAACTTAGTTGGTGCATGTCCGTCATGTTTCGTCAAGGGAGCGACGGAAGAGGAGGAAGCCAATGACACCAGTAACTTCCAAAGTCAAGAAAATCAAAATAAAGTCTTATTCGTAAGTTTCATTAGTTAGTTGTTCCCTTTTTTTCTCTCTACTTTTTTTTACTTTTTTTTTTTTTTTTTTGATATGTGCTGGATTATTTGTTTCCAAATTGTACTGTCAGGTCCTACAAGTCCAGATTTCGGACATTGAGCGATGGGAGCATTCGTCGTTGGAGAGAGGGCAAGAATCATAATGCACACTTGAAGGTATGCCTTTTCTTTATTCAATTCATAGTGTGAAATAAGTTGAGCTTTTGCTACATATATCACATAAAGAATAAATAAAAGGGAACTTCCCAGTTTCTTTGTTGTTTGAAGTGTGAGCTATTCTTCTTTGCATGTGATAAAGTCACTGATATTTCAGATAGGATGGAAACAGCTGCTCAACTACCCTTCCTATATTAATCAAAATTTACGTTGACATGACATAATGCCTTCCATTATGTTGATAACGAGAGTAAGGTGTCATTTGGTAAAAATTACATGCTAAAAAATTTAAGAACTGACTAATTAATATGAATAAATCGAGGAGCTCAGTGGTAATTGAATTGGTAACTGCTGAAATCCAAAACAAGGGTAAAAAAAAGTTAAATTAATTGATATATTTGCAGTAACGATGAAAACTGTGGTAGTAATTGCTAGAAATAGCAGTAAAGACATTAACTTAGGTGGTAGTTATAGCAATAGATGTTGTAATGCTGATGGTACTGATTGGTTGATAGTTGTGGTAATATGTACTAAATAATACCCATGGCATTCATGATGGTGGTGTTGGGCTGGTGTGGTTTGAGCAATTGTAGTGGTAGCAAATGATTGTTATTGTGGTAGGTGCAATCTGTTGGTTATACGAGTGGCGATGGGTAGTGGTACTAATGTTGACAATTATAGTCAAGAGTGATGGTTGTGATGGTAGTGTAGTGGTTAATGAACAAAAAAACATGGAGGTAGATATAGGGATGATCAAATGACCTAATCTGGTGGATGTCCGATGCGCTTAATGGAGTGGATAAAATCTGATCCATTTAGGGGTGAATCGGATGTGGATTTTAAAATAAATCCAATGCAGATATAGATATGGCATAATCCGATCCGAATCCGTTTGTGAAAAATAATTTTGCCTTTTTCTAATATTTCTAAATTATTGATTGTAATAATATGCAGTTGCCTTTATTCTTCTTTCTTTCCAGTTAATATTTTAAATCATTATTATACTCTTACACCCTTTTGTACTTTTTTTTAATCTCTACATCAAACTAAAGAATATAGTTGAATATTTATAACCAATAGCCTAGATCTTTTTCAGCTTAACAATTATTAGAGTCTTTTCTAGTTGTCATAACAAATAATATTTCCAATTATTGCTAGGAATATGTATTTCAATAAATAATATGAAGTTTTAGTAAATTATATGCAATCTAACCCGATATCTGATCCTATTTGAATACAAGCGGAGCGGATATGGATGTAGACATGTGAAAATCTTCGCGGATCAGATATGAGTTTTATATAATCTGATCCAAATCCGATCAATGATCATTTCCAGGTAGATATGCTGATGATAATGGAAATTGTGGCGACAATGATAGTGGTGATAGATGTCCTTAATGACCCTAAATAAAATTGCAACAAGATAAAAGAGTATACGTTCCAATCAAGTTCGATAAAATTCAAAGAAACCCCTCTAGAAGCTCTGGAAGCATAACACTTACCTAATGTCAATTTTGATTATTGTTATTGATTTAAAATGATTATTAACACAGATTCAAGTTTTAGTCTTCAACCAAAATGAAAATTTGTTCAGCATGAATTCTAGGAGTCGCTTCAAATTGAGCTTAATGCAACCAAAGATTTTGTCGTTCTGAATCTTGTGAACAAAGCATGGTTAGGTGAGTCAATAATTGGGAGTCTGTTGAACCCTTTTTTCTTAAAGGAGAGCATTATAACTCAAACCTACAACTTTTACTGAAATTCTCAATCCTCACAGTCTAATCTAAGTCCAGTTGGCAGGCAAATAAATCTTAGTGTGGGAATGCAGTTTGAAGAGAAATTTAGAGTACATTCTCTCTTTTTAGTTGGTTGGAATAATATGTTCTCGTAAGGGCTACCACTATTGGTTTTAACTAAATAATATAAAAACTGATGCTATTCTTAAGAGCTTGTTTGCTCAATTCAATTTGGTTAATGTTTGATATAGGATTTAGATAGGCTAGAGCTCGGCTCGAAAATTAACGAGCTTGAAAATTTTAAGCTCGACCTCGGTTAGAGCTCGACTTGAGGCTCTAGTTCAACTCAAAAAAATTTGAGCTTGGGCTAAGCTCGAGGTTCGAGGCTCGAATAAGTCTAAAATAAATGTTATATATAATATATGTAAAAGCTTGATAAGGCTTTATGAGTTTTCGAACTGAACATCACTGGATTTGAGCTCGATTCGAGCCAAACTTTGTCGAACTATTTTGAGCCGGCTCAGCTCATTTACACCTTTAATCAGAATAACAAGAACTGATTTTTATTTTTTTAATTAATGACATACAAACAAACTAGTGAAGTACAATCCAAAGTATTTATTAGTATGCCTTGCTTGAGTAAGGCCAAGGGAGAAATTATGTTCAAGTGTGCTTTCAAATGTTTACCCCCATTCACTCTTCTATGCGGAGTAGGGGTTCTTATTATTTGCACCTCTGGTTCGTAGATTAAAAAGCATTTTGAGAAGTTGAAAACCATTACATTTACAAGTACCTCATGAGCTAGTTTGTATATTGAACTTATAATTGAATAAGGTGATTAATCTGTTGTTTTATTAGCAAGCTTTAGGAAGAACACAACCTTAATTTTGTTGCCATGCAAATCTTGTTGTATCACCAAATGGCCTTTTGGCAAGATGATATCTGTTGTACAAAAACTAATAAGTGCATAGATCGTTAACAGGTAATAAATAGTGAGTATAATATTGTTCTTAATAGGATTGGTTTTGAGTATTGAACTATTGTGATTCCCCTAGTGTTTTGAATATATATATATATATATATATATATATATATATATAAACACTAGGGG
Source organism: Jatropha podagrica (assembly GCA_947857235.1). Taxonomy (NCBI): domain Eukaryota; kingdom Viridiplantae; phylum Streptophyta; class Magnoliopsida; order Malpighiales; family Euphorbiaceae; genus Jatropha; species Jatropha podagrica. The sequence continues at coordinate 39,889 of CANUEP010127603.1, read as the reverse complement.
AATCACAATAGTTTAGAAGGCTAATTGTGGTGGCTTTCTTATTGGAGCTTTTGTTTGGCTTTTCCCATTTATGTGGAAAAAAAAAAACCGAGAGTTTGTAAGGGTGGATTGTTAGCCCAATCACCAGCCAAAAAAAAAAAAGGAAAGAAAAAATGGTTTCAGTAACTTAATATTGCATTTCAAATACTGCTATTGCCTAATTTATGTGCTGATAACTTAATATATATGAATTATGACACTGTTTCTTTTGTATTAATGATTAGTTTAGATGTTTGATGTATAAATATGCTGTATTCTAGCTAAACTATTGACTTGGGTCATTTTGTTGATTATTTTCAATAAATTCATGATAACTTCAGCTAAATTTTGCAATTGATAATGCAATACGACTTAAAAGTTATTATGCTGATAGCACTTTTGGGCAAAGTTGCAGAAATGACATTGATCATTTGGATAAGCAACACGAGAAAGGATGCATCATCCATTTCTTTTTCTGAAAGACTTATGATGTTTATAAAGATGATTTGATATATTTTTTTTTTCTCTATATGTTAATTTTCAGTCGATTAATAAAGGATTTTGATGTTTACTGCAGTCAAAGAAATCGAGGCGCAGACTTAGAAAACCTTCTACTGTGCCTGTAGCTTATGCTAAAGTTATGAAGAAACTTAATTTCTGTGGTTAAATCTGTGACATGCATTCTATCAGTCGTCTCAAGGAGATAGGAAATATGTTTTTGGAGCAGAGTTTTATGGCGAACAAAATTATGCTGCAAATGTTTTGAAGCTGTAGACCTGTATTTTTGCCATTCAATCTTACCTCCAGACAGCGGCTTATGTTAGTCTTTTAGTACATCTGTTTGCTTATTGAATAACAAGAAATTGTACTTCGTAATAATTTTACAATTCAGTTATGATATTTTATTTATCTATGAAAGTAAAATCTTTTTTTCATGGGGAAAAAGGATTTTCATTGCAAATCTGTTTGGAAGTTTTTAGAAGAGGAAATTTTTGCATTCCTCTTGATATAACTAATTATCATAGTTTTGGATTTTACCTTTGGTTTTGAGATTAATATTAATTAAATTTTAAATTTTAGAATTTATACGTGATTAATGAAATTACTTAATTCAAAACCAAAATCAGTATAATTCTTATTTAGAAATTCTTCTCATATATTCAATTTGCTGCGTTGCTTGAAAAATTATAATGATTTAATTGTTTGCCGCTTTTAAAATGTATTCAAACATCATTTTAATTTGAGAGTGAAGTATTTTTTTAAATAATTTATATGAAGTTAAAACCTTTACAAACTATATCTGAATAAAACTTCAAATAAAAAAAATTCTAATCCTTCTAATTTTTCTTGATGTGGCCAAAGGAAGATTATGGAAAAAAAAATTACTTATTAGATGTTAAATAAGCTTTAAATATTATAATTTCCTGCTAAGTAACTTCATGTCAATCAAAGGGTTAACAAAGGGATTAACCTGACACCTATAGACTTCATGACAATCAAAATAAAAATGATCTATAAGCTTGAAAATAATGAAAATCTTTTTCTTATTGAAAATTAACAATTCAATTTATATGTTATATATCCATATAATCCTGAAGCAAAAAAAATTTTAGCATTCTCATTTATCTTTTTTTAGGAAATTTTGAATTTTTTTATTTACTTTTATGTATTGTGATTGGAGTTTGTATTTGAATCACAGAAAACATTCTAGCATTCTCAAAGTATGATTAGGATTGAAAACATTGAATCACAGAAAATAAGATTTTATCAATTTATTTATTTTATTTTTATATTTGTATATATATTGTACTAATTTTCTTTTCAAATCAATGAGTAACGCGCTTATCTCGAAACCATTGGATAAGGTCTTAAATAATTTTGTTCATGTGATTTTTAAGCATTAATTGAAATATATTGAAAAGAAAATTAAATAAGAAAATAATATATAATAATTCAAAAAGCACTGGCCAAACTTTAGAAAAATGTAACCAATTCTAATTCCACACAAAAATCCAAGCACTATTCAAATAAAAAATGTGTGATAATATTAATTTCAGTTTTAAATTTCCTTTGGTGATACAATCTATTTCCATATAGACAAATATGAAAAGTTTGATATTTTTAATTACTTTTATATTTTATTGATATTATGAAGTTGAGGTTTAACTTGTAAAAGGTTAATTGGGTTGAAAATTATAAATTTTTTAATAGTGAAAAAAATTATATGTTTTTTTTGTAATCAAAAATCTTTTTTTCATATATATATATATATATATATATATAATTCTGAAAAAAAAAAAATTTACAAAAGCTGAGTTCGCTCTTTATCTTTTTTAAGTATTCTTATTTTTCTTTTTTTATAAATTCTTGAGCTTTTCTTTTTTATTTTTATTATTTCTATAATTTGATTGGCTACTAAAATATTTTTTCAAATTTATTCATTACATTTAAAGAGTTGTATTGATATTGTATTTCTGTTTGAAAAGTGAATTTAACAAATATAATCATATTTTTTTTTTATTTGAAAACTTTTGAATTTCTCTTTTTTTTTTTTTTTTATTTCTTTCTAACTATATATCCACTTATCTATTGTTTGTATTTGTTGTCCTCTTTGTTTCATTCCTACAGATCAGGTGAACTTTTTATCTTTTGGTTTTCTTCTTGGATTAAGTTTTTATTTTATTGCTATTTTTTTGGATTGAGTTTTTTACTATTTTGTTGCCTTCATACTATTTGATTACAGGTCACTTTGATTATTTTGACTGCAGTTTTCAATCATAGGTTGTTTAGGCATTAAAAAAATATTGCTAATGACTCGCTAAAATGCAGATTAAAGGTAAATTTGAATTATTATTATTAAATATAAAATTTTGTATTTTTTTTATCACCTTTCTTGTCTTTCTATTTAATTATGTAAATAATTGAATTTGAAAATGAGTTAAAGGATTTGTATAATATTAGCTTAGAAAATATAAAACCATGACTTTGACTTGTGAAATTATTATATTTTGTTATTTATCCTATTTAAAAGTTTGCTATACCATTTACTTGTTTTCTATATTGTAGAGAAAAAAGATTGGACAGCACAAAATAATTTCTTAAAAATGACAAGCTTTTATTTGAAATTATTTCTGATAATTTAACCATTTTAATCGGTATATATAAATATATACATATTCTTTTATGTTTCATTGAATTTTTTAACTTTAAAAATTAAATATTTTATCATTAAATAATTAGATTATACAAAATTTTACTGTATATTATCCACATTGTATTATTTGAAATGTAGAGTTTTATTTATATAGAAAAATTGTTTGAATTATAGAATCTAACTAAAAATTTGTTGGGATTAATTGAAATTTACAATTATTTAAATAAATTAACAAAATTATAATTTATATATAACACAGTAATATAATAAAGTAACCCGCGAAAGAATAAAAATCAATACATTATATATATATATATATATTATAAGTGCCTATTATTTATAAATTATAAATTACAAATTGACAAATTAACCAGCATAAAACGTGAGCTTTCGTCTAGTTTAATAATAAAAGAGTATGCTTTTTATATTTTGAAACATAATAATTAATTAAAAGCAAATCTTAATTATGAAAAAAAATATATAGTTGTCATCTCCTGCCCTTCAGATTCTGATATCCAACAGGAAGCATAATAGATATGAATGTTTCCTTGATATTGCAGAAAATTTTCAAGTATAAGAACTCCAAGTATTGCTAATATTTATAGTATCAGTCAACCTATATATTGAAAACATTGATTTAATCTAATAAAATTATTTGAACTGAGGCAAATAAATCCTTCAAACATGTGAATCCAATACCATAAAATTAAGTAAATATTACTTTATTTTTGCATGTCTCATCTAGCACCAATGATTGCTACCATCATAGGAAAAAGAGAGAGAGGACTTGCATGCGTATTTCCAAAGCATTAGCCATTGTTGATCATTGCTCTATGCTCTAAACATAAGAATCTCATCCGGATACAAAATATATCCTATGTAAACAAAAAGAACTAAATATGAGGAAAAGAAGAACAAAGATAGATCATTTATAGCTCTTTTGTGTTGGGTAAAAGCTCAAAAATTGATCAAACACGAAATAAAACATAAAAAATAAAAAGAAGAAAAAAAATATCAAAAGCTAACATTACCTCAAGATGAAGAAGGAATAGCAATGATGCATTCGAATTGAAGTAGTTATCTGCTGTCGATTTTATATATTTGCTATAATTTGATGGTGACAATTTAACCCAAATAATCGAAATTAACTCTTTTAAACTGTCCTTTATTGGCGATAAAGATATAGTGATAACAGTAAAATTTTCTCCTTAGTGAAGACCAATAACAAATAGATTCTCCAATAGAACGTAAGAAGCCCAACAACACCAAGTCTAAAAATGCAAAGATTTTAAAGTATAAATAAATTTATAAAATATTAAAATAAGAAGAAACAAGGAAATAAATGTAAAATTTTTATTAAATTAAAAAATTTATAAAAAAAAAAAAAAGTGAAAAGGAAATGCTTGAAAGAGAGAGTGCCAACTTAACTTCATAAGGATATTTTTTTCTTCAGAATTATATATATAATTTTATTAAAAAAGTATTTCATTTAATTATTTTTTAAATCAAGGAGGACACATCCCAATTTTTTTTAATTATTATCTTTTTAAATAATTTGCTGTTTCATAATTTTAAAGTTATCAAAAAATTTTATTAGTTAAAAATATAAAAAATGGGCTTTTTGTTGTTCTAACACAAGTTTAGAGGGTAAATTATATAAAAAAAGTTAATCCTTTGAGCAAATTTTATACAAAAAATTTAGCACATTCATTTGGAAATCTAATTGTCTTAATTTATTTACATAGAATTTTTCTTATATCTTTATCCTAAGTGTACCATGCTTTTGGATACTTTTTCGTTTAAGGTTTTCTCCAACTCAAGTTGACGACATATTGACTTTATGTTTCTCTTGCCTTTGCATTGTATTTTGTTTTCCTTCCTACATTCATAATGATGTTGAAGAGATTATTGGAGAAATTTTTCTCAATGTGCATAACATCGAGATTAAGTCAATATTACAATGAAAATCTCGACCAATGCAATGAGAAATTTTTCTCAATGTGCGATGTATCAATATTACAAGTCCCACATATGGTTTTCCTTCACCATCTAGATTTCTTACCTATTGTAGCATTTACGTCATCATAACCTATCTCGACCACTGTCATTAGGACTAGTTGATCCATTTCACTAAAAATCTATTCACCTATTTTCAGTAAAGGTGAAGATCTTGTGACAGTGACATTCTTTTTAAAGAAATTCTCGTTACGTTGCAATGGATGGTTTATAAGGAGGAATTTCGTATAATTATCAAGCTAAGTTTGCTTTCCTTCTCTCAAGAGTGTGAAAGCATAAGTATTTTCCATGCAATAAGGACACACAAGTCTTCCTGCCGTACTTCAATTAGAAAGTATTGCATATGCCGATAAATTATTTGCTATCCATAATAAAGATTGCATAATAGAATTTTATTTCATTGATACATCGTAAGTCCCAACTCCCATGTCGCACGACTGCTTTAATTTAGCAATAAGAGGTTGTAGAAAAACATCAATCTTGAACTTTAGATTGTTAGGACCTAGAACTGAGGGGGAGACAATACCTCCTACTGAAGTTGTGAAGTTATTTCTACAAGCTACATGAGATCATAAAAAGTGGTAGGTATACGAGATTGGTAATGAGGCTACCTAGTTCTTCATGCAGACTGGATTTACCTCACAAAGTGTAACATCCACTACAAGGACATCTTCAGTGACTCTTGAGACATTAGCCAAGTGACATGCAGTGCTAGAGCGACTCATATTATAGCAATCACAAATAATTGAAGAGATCTATGTCGAGTATAGACCCTCTTGACTAGCAATCATATCATATTTCTCCCTCACATGCTACAAGACATGTTTTCAATGCCAAGCATGGCATCGATGGTGTGAGAACCACTAAGACAAACTTTCTTGATGATGTATAGACATATTAGACAACTTTAACTTTCTTTTCTTTTTCTTTGCTCTGTTAGGATTTCCATTATATGGTTCATCATGTTTTTATGTTTTGTGCATTTTAATATGAAAAATGGTATAAATTGCTTGCTATATATATATACACACATTGTTGATTGTGGAGCATTTGATTGTCATAAATTTGCAAATGTAGATTTCTTATTTATACTACTTTTTAACATGTTTTGATAATTTTTTTAAATAAATTAAATTTTATAAATTATTTTTTTTATTTAATAATATTTTACCAACAGAAATTTCTCAATAGATTGTCAACTGGTTGTAAATTGTATTGGCGATAAAATATGGGATTTTATGAAGATTAAATAAATAATTACAATGATTTCTTAATAGATTACCGACGACCCTAACGACGGTTTAGCAATGAAATACCGACGGAAAATCTACCAACAGAATACTTACTACATCAACAACCATTTTTCAATCAAATTTACAAATGAAATTTACTATTTTACCGATGGATTTGTCGCTGCTAATTTACCAACAAAAGATGCTTTGATTGATAAATATTTACTTACCTCTATTTTGCCTATGAATGGTTAGTTGTCGCTAAGAGAAATACCTGAAATTTTTAATTTCAAATATTTTTCATTTAAAAATTTATTGTAAAATTTTAACCAATAAATTTACGCTACATGATATTTAATCGGACCTAGAAACCCTATCGATTTATTGAAAATAGTTGGAAAATCAAAGTTAGTTGCAAAATTGGACTAAATTGGTTCGAATCGAATCAGAACGATTAAGAATACTTTAGAAACCTAGTTGCATTTTTTTTTGTTTTTGGTAGTTATTTTCCCTCTCCCTTCTCTTTGCGCCACCCTCTCTCTTTCTTTCTCTTTCCTCTCTTGCAGCACCACCCTCCTTCTCCTCCTCCTCCTCCTCCTCCTTCTCTTTCTTCTTTCTCTTCCTCTCTCTCACTGTCTCCCTATGTTTCGATCACCGGCCACTAGACACAGACTCGACAAGCCTTTATCGTGCCAACGTCCTCCTTCTGGCATGCGACTTCAGCAAGAATAGCAAGTCCAGCCACTGCTCATCACACCACCACAGCCACGGCCACAGCGACGCTACAGCACCTCTAGTAGGCCTCCTCCTGTTGGGAAAAGAACAATAGATAGAGAATAGAAATAAAGGTACTGCTACTTTATTTCTTATTTACTTGATGACATCTTGAATAATAAGAAGTGCCTATATATATAGGCTAAAGCAAAAACAGAATAGCAAGAGGCCTAATTAGGAACTAGACTATTAAGCAAATCAAATTCTTATTTCTAGGAACTAGTTAATAGCTCACAAAAAATCAGCAGATAAAATAAACTTTGAATCAATTCTCAACACTCCCCCTTGATTCAAAGTTGCAGATTCCAAGTAATCTTCTGAAGTAGTAGAATTTCTCCTTTGATAGAGCCTTGGTAAGTATATCAGCTAGTTGCTCGTTGGTACTACAATACTTCAAGACAATCTCTTCTTTTGCAACTAAATCTCAGATAAAATGATGACGAAGTTCAACATGCTTTGTTCTACTATGAAATATGGGATTTTTTGTCACAGAGATTGTTGCTTTGTTATCATAGAATATATTTGTTGCTCCTTTCTACTCTTGTTGAAGATCAGCTAACACTCTTCTTAGCCAAATAACTTGATAGGCTATTGAAGTTGCAGCAACATATTCTGCTTTTGAGGTGGACAACACCACGGTTCGCTGTTTCTTTGAGCTCTAAGTGATCACTTCTGATCCCAAAGTGAAAATATTTACGAAAATGCTCTGTTCGTCATCTACAGATCCTGCCCAATGGCTGTCCATGTACCTGCATAAACTAAAATTGGAAACTTTGGAGTACTAAATTCCATATTCCATAGTTCTAGCAATGTAACGCAAGACTCGCTTTGCTGCTCCATAATGAACCTTTGAAGGTTGTTGCATAAACCTAGAAATAACACCAACAGGAAATGCAATGTCGGGTCGAGTATGCGTTAAGTAAATCAGTCCTCAAACTAAGCTTCTGAATCTTCCAGCGTCTGCCATCTCTGCTCCATCTTCATGCTGTAATTTTTTATTCATATTCATAGGTGTAACTGCTAGTTTCCAAATGAGCATGCCAAATTTATCGAGAATATCTTTGGCATATTTCCTTTGCGAAACAAAGATTTTATCTTCAGCTTGATGTACTTCAAGGCTAAGAAAGTAATGCAAGGCCAAGAAAGTAATGCAGTAAACCCATATCTAACGTCTCAAATTCACTCATCATTTGAGACTTGAATTCATCCACAAGAAAATTATAAGAGCTAGTGTAAATGATATCATCGACATAAAGGCATATGATGATGAAATCACTTTTACCTCCCTTCTTCACATATATAAGGTGGGCTCGTTGTCACTTCTCATGTATCTTTTTTGTTGAAAGTACCCATCAATTTTGCTATACCAAGCTTGAGGGGCCTACTTTAATCTGTACAATGCCTTTTTAAGCTTGTATACCTTTGATTCTCTGCCCTCTTTTATGAATCCCTCCGGCTATGCTACATAGACTTCTTCTTGTAAGTCTCCATTTAGAAATGCAGACTTGAGGTCAAACTGATAAATAGGCCACTGCAATTATTCTGCTTGTGCTAGAATAATTCTCACAGTTTCAAAGGGAGCTAGGGGTGAGAAAGTTTCTTTGAAATCAACACCCTATTGTTGTGCGTACCCTTTCACCATAAGATGAGCTTTATGTTTTTATATGCTTCTATCTGTTGCAAATTTTGTCTTGAACACCCATTTCAAGCTAATTGCATTTTTGTCTTCTGGTAAGTCAACCATCTCCCAATTTTCATTTTTTTCGATAGCTTGAATCTCTTCCATCATTGCTTTCTGCCACTCTTCTTTTCCAGCTACTTCTCCATAATGTGCAGGATCTGAAATAGTAAGAGCAAGTTGACAAGATGCATATATGTCAGCCAAAGACCTGTACTTCCTTAGTGGTGTCCCATTTGAAGATTCTTCAAGAGATGAATTGTTGCTTGGTGAAGTTGGAGAATTTCCCAATACGGGAGTACCAGTAGGTGAATTTGGAGGAGTTGGTTCTTATGTAACATCTGGAAAAATTTCAATTGGAGTCTCTTGCTGCATCTGTTCTTTGTCAAGACCCCAACTTGCACTTTCATCAAATGTTACATCCCTTCGAATCGAAATCTTTCCACTAAGAGGATTATACAATTTATATGCTTTTGATTGAGTATAATAACCAATGAAAATGCATTTTTCAAATTTTTCATCAAGCTTTTGATGAGCTTGAGAATTTATAAGAGCGTAAGCAACATACCCAAAAACTCGTAAATGACCTATTGAGGGTATTCTTCTGCACCATGCTTTGTATGGAGTTTGATTCATGACAGCCCATGTTGGTGAGAGATTCAATAAGTAGACTGATGTAGCTACAGCTTTATCCTAAAATTGGTTTGATAATCCTTTTACTTGCAGCATGCTTCTTGTCATTTCCACAATAGTTCAATTTTTGCATTTAGCGACACTGTTTTGCTCTGGAGTATAAGGAGCTGTCAACTCCCTTTGGATGTCATTTTCTTCACAAAACTTGTCGAATTCTTTTGACACAAACTCTCCACCTCTATCTGTGCGAAGAACTTTAATGTGGCAGCCACTTTGGTTTTCCACCATAGCCTTAAAATTCTGGAACTTCTCAAAAGTATTTGTCTTGTTTTTCAAAAAATAAACCCAGCTCATACGGCTGTAGTCATCAGTAAATAACAAGAAATAACGAATCCCACCCAAGGACTCAATTTGCATTAGCCCACATAAATCAGCGTGAATTAATTCTAGACAATTTAAAGCTCTCCAAGCACGTCCAATAGGGAATGACTTCCTAGTTTGTTTTCCATAAATGCACCCTTCACACAAATTAATTGAGCTAATTTTTGGTAATCCAAAAACCATACCTTTGCTATTGAGTAACTTCAAGCCCTTCATGTTGAGATGCTCGAATCTCAAATGCCATAGCGTTGAGTCATCTTTCATATTTGCAACAAGAGCAAAATTCTCCATGTTTGAAACATCTAAAGGAAACATCTTGTTTGAAGTCATGCTAATTCGAACTCTTTTTCCTGATTTTTTATTTATAATGACACACGCGTTGTCATCAAATAGAATGGAATGCAGCCACTGTCAATAAACCATAAATCTGTTGGTTTCAAGTAAGTATCAACACATGCCATAAATAGTCTTCCTTCTTCATTTTCTGTTGCAAAATTCATCTGTTGGTCTTTATACCAACAATTAGCTTGTATATGACCATATCCATTGCAATTATAACATTGAATGGCACTCCTCATGTTACCTTGATAATTAGACTCCCTTTGCCCATCAAATCTTCCTCGACCTCTGCCATTAACGCAACCTCGACCACCGCAAAAGCCTCCCCTTCCTCGACCTCTGTTTGAAGAACGAACATTTTCTCCATAATTAGTGGTTATTTCCTTCACTTGAAATGCTTTCTCTTCATTCCTTTCGGTTGATCTATTGATCCTTGACTCATGAGCTTGAAGAGAGCCCATTTATTCATCAACAGAAAGTACTGAGAGATCTTTAGCCTCTTCTATAGCAGCTACCACATGGTCGAATTTTGGAGTTAGGCTTCTCAAAATTTTTGCAAAAATTGTCTAATATGAAATCTGCTCACCGTAAGAATGCATTTGACCAACTATAACCATTGCTCTTAACAAGAAATCAGCAATTGATTCATCATTCTTCATAGCCAAAATTTCAAAATCACATCTTAGGGATTGCAATTTCACCGTTACTACCTTTGAATCACCTTGATACTCCTTTTGCAAAATTGATCATGCTTGCTTCGATGTGGTTGCTGTTGTGATTCGGAAGAAAATAGTGTCATAAACTGCTTATTGAAGAATAAACAGAGCTTTAGCATCCCTCTTCTTGGTTTCTCTTTATCTTTCTTCTTCTTCTTCATCGGGCTCTAGAATATCAACAAACCCATACTCCACCAAGTCCCATAAATCCTACGATTTAAGCAAGGTTTCCACTTTGATGCTCCACCACTCATATTTCTCACCATTGAAGATGGGTATGAGTGGCGCTGATGAAGAGAAACCAGTAGCTGTTGTTGCCATTAAAAATTATAAAAGAACTCTAACTCTCAATGTTTCCCGAATCACCCAAAGAAGAAGTGTGTCATTCAAAAACCAATGGACCCAATCCTCACTTTTTCACTTATTGACCCAATGGACCCAATATAGCTCTGATACCACACTTGTCAGGAAAAGAACAATAAACAGAGAATAGAAATAAAGGTACTGCTACTTTATTTCTTATTTACTTGATGATATCTTGAACAATAAGAAGTGCCTATATATATAGGCTAAAGAAGAAACAAAATAGCAAGTTTTTAGGAAGCCTATTAGGAACTAGACTAACAAGCAAATCAAATTCTTATTTCTAGGAACTAATTAACAGCTCACAAAAAATCAGCAGATAAAATAAACTTTGAATCAATTCTCAACACCTCCTTCCTCCTTTGCGGGTGACAGCAGCAACAGTGAGCTCAGCTGGTCCTCGCGTTGTCCCTTTGATCTTAGCCTCTTCGCGGTGTTGACGCCACAGTTGTCGCTCTCTGCTCCGCCACCAGCTGCTTGATCCACTCGATCCCGCCGTCCCAGCCAGGGTTCCTCGCGATCCAGGCTCGACATCTGCCCTTAGCCGCAATCTCAACGTTCGACACCATCGCCGCTCTTGTGTCCGATCTGGTGAGCTTTAGCGGCCTTCTAGCTCTGATCCAATCTTTGACAATAATTATTTTGACTGTGATCTTGTGTTTAGGGGGTATTGGAATTATTTGGTTGATGCTTAGAAAATTTATTAGTTTTATTATTTTTGTGGTTGATTAATTTTTTTTAATTTTGGTATTGAGAGATAATTGATGTGGTAATTAAATTTATTAGATGATAAAATAGTTGAGGAATTTGATTAATTATTGGTTAATTTAGGTTAGTGCTAAGTTAAAGTAAGTGTAGAAATTATTTTACAAATTAAATTGATTGAGGATTTGATTGATTAGAGTATTTTAGTTGGTTGTAGATAATGGCAGTAGAACTTAATTATAGGACTATTTAGTTAATTAAAATATAGGAGAGTGAATATTGATTTAGGCAGAGAGGATTTAACAAATTAAACAATTTAGGTTATTAAATAAATTTAACTGAGGAAGTTAGTGGTAATTATTGTAAGATAAATATAAAATGGAATTTTAATAGAATTGATTAAATAGGCATTGTGAATTAAATGGTAGACTTGTTGGAGTATTCCCGTTTGAGTTAAAAGATTGAAATTAAACAATAAAAAGGAAGAAGATACATTATTAATTCACAAGTAGAAATACAATTATATTTTATAGGTTGTTAGAATTAAGGATTTAGTTATTAAAAATGGGAATGTGGTTAATAATCAATAAGGTAAATGAAATATACAGTTGATTATTATTGGGGATTTCAAATAAATTAAATAAAAAGAAAATTTATTGGTGAAAAGATAATATTTATTTTGGAATCAAAATGGTGTTATATGAATTATTATGGTAGTGAATTAGAATATTTGGAAAGTTATAACAGAATGATTGGAATTATGGATATTGAAACAGATAAATAGTGCAAAGTCTATATAATTTATACCAGTTAGAATAGGTGTGATTTATTAGATTAATTTCTTATTTATTTATTTATTTATTTGGTTCTGTGTCTGATGAATTCTTTTTCTTATATTCTTAAATTTCTTAAATTGCCTGAGCTCGTCTACTGCCCTCTAAGCTAGAATCCAAACTAAAATTTAAAATTCTAATGTCACTGCGAGTAATAATATATAATGCATACCAAATTCATGAATGCATAATTATTTTAAACATTGCATTTGTTTATTTTTATGTACTTATACATACATACACATATGGATGTGTATTAATAAATTCTGCGAATGGTTGTTTGTATTTAATATGATGTGATTGTTGTGTGGGAGTTAGGACAACGTGAATCACCTGGGGTTGAGAGCACAGTCACGATGAGAATGCCAGCAGTGGGCCGTACGAGGTGGGAGTGGTGTTCCCCCTTGTGCACATTGGATTATGACATGTGTCATGAAAAACATTTTATAAAGAAAAATAATTTATGAAAACTGTTTTTATCTGATTATGATTTCACCCGAATGGGGGTGGGCTCTCTAGGTGCACAAGTCACAAGACCACGGGAATATATGATATGATATGATGGATATTAAAGCATGCTTGAGAAGAGCATGGTCCTATTAAGGTGATTTCATTGACTAACAACCACTTGATGTGCATTATGGATGCTTTTACTTGTGGGCGCTATGGATGACATTGCATGACTAATGCATGCTCAATTAGAAGAGTCTAGAGTCATTGTGCTTAACTGCTTGGGTTATGTATAATGTATTATTATTCAATGAGTTGCAAAACTTACCTCGTCTCACTAAACTTTCCAAGTAGAAATCTATTCAAAGATGGTTGCAGCTCTATAGCCTTCCTCATAGGGCTATCAAAATATATTCCTATATTATGTAATTATTTAAATTAATTTACTGACACTTTGAGAGTTCCTCTGCTCTAGATAGTCTTAGACTCTGCAATGGTAGGATTGAGTATTAAATCAGATACTGTTATTAAGTATATTAATTTGTGAAATCATTAAATTATTTATTTGGAAACATGTATGAATAGTAGTCATGTTATAGTTGAGACACATTTTATTGGTCCTGAACTGTATATTATTTGTGAAATTTAATTTTAGGTCAAGATCATGTGGCTACTGGATCAGTATAAGTAAATATTATATGGGCTCACTATTGTTAAAGAATAGTTGTGTTATTTGGTTATTGTGGTTTAGGCTTACTACGGGTCTCTAGGGCCTTAACTTATTTTAGTTCTAATATCGGTTCAGTCCACAGTTTTGAATTATGATAGTAAGTGATTCGTAAATCAGTTTACCAATAGATTTATCATATTTACTAACGGATAATAGCCTTTTTTTTTGTAGTGATGAAAATAATTAAATCTTTAATTTAGAACAAATATAATTAAGATCAAATATTTGATTTAGATCAAATATAATTAAATAAAAAATTAATGAATATTTTCAAACCAAAAGATCAAAATTTTTTTTTTAAAATCAAATATCTTGTTTAATTATTTTTTAAATCAAAGATACCACACTATAATTTTTTTTTTAATTTTAAAATTTTAAAATAAATTTTATTAGTTAAAAATATTTTTTATGTAAAATTGATTTTTTATTCTTTTGGTGCAAGTTTAAGGGATAAAATTATAAAAAAGTTTAATTTTTAGACTAAATTGAAAATTACTACCAAGTTTAGAAGGCAAATAAAATTTTATTCCTAACTAGAAAGCTAAATATCTAAATCCAACTATGTTGCTAGGTTTTGCTTTGATTTGGTTAGTTCAAAATACCAATTCAAATTTCTATTCAGGCTAAAAAATCAAATCTAATAAATATTTTTGATTACTTTAATTCAGATTTCAGCTAAATCAATTCATGTGTAAAGGTGAAAATTATAGTTTCTGTTATTTCGATTTAGTTTTATTTTTCTCATTAATAAAATTGAATTATTTTCAATATATTCAACTCGGGACGATTGATTTTAGTTTACAAAATGCTCACTGTCATTGTTATTAAAAGCACGCCTTGCTTAAGGCTAAAGGGAACAGTCCTTAGGTGTGCAACTTCACTCAGACTATCGCCTCTAGGTAGAGGCATGCATCCTTTTGTGCCTAAGGCTCAAAGAAGGTTGATATTTTCTTTTTTGAGGAAAAATCATAAATTTGACGTTTAAACTTTGTATTTTTTTCTATTTTGGTGTCTCATCGCAAAAGTTTTTCTATCGAGTGTCTATATTTATAAAAAAATTTTTGCAATTGAATGTCTTCGATCACATTAGATTACCAGAATGCCGAGTCAACAAAATAAGGTCCATTTTTTATTAGGTGGCAACTAACATGGATGCTTCTTTTTATTAGGCTTTACACCTCCTTCCCTAATTGAATTCCACACCACAACACCTTTTTCCGACATTTTATCGGACACCTTCCTTTCATTACCTAAATCACCAGACTTGTCATGAAAGAAGACTAAAGCTAATTATACATGCATATCCAAGCCAAACCCATTCACAAATTCATGTCCACGAATGGTTTTACCAACTTTTAAGAATGATAAATCAACAAAAGATTTTACAACACATGTGAAAGTATAATTTGATGTTGAGATATTAGGAAGGAGTATAAAATCTCAAAAATAAATAAAATAGATGGAGAATATGTGAAATTGGGATATGGATTTGACTAAAGAATTGAATAGAAAAGCATGAGGCTTTGTGACAAAGTGAAAGATTTGGCAAGTATACAAAGCAAGCTAGATTGTGAAGCTGAGAAGGGAATGACTATGACCGAATTCCAAGACAAGTATGTGGGCATGTACTTGCTAAAGAGATTTGAGACAAGGGCCCATTTTAAGAAGAAAGTGGTAGGTTGGAGTTGTGAAAAGAGAGAGTGGACGAAATTGTTTTGTTTCTTTTAAAGTTTACTATGAAAGCGTGAGAAAATAAGGAAAAATTTGAGCAGTCAAGTTTTTGCTGAATTTGTAACCTTGATGGCTATACTAAAAAATGCTAAATGGAAAAGCATGTATTGAATCATGTGCAGGTCACATGCTTCTGTGGAGTGGGCTTAGTGGTGTACATGTTAGCTAACACCTAATAAAAAATGGGTTCCACTTTTGCTACTCTAGCATTTCGACAATCTAATGTTATTAAAGATACTAAATTGCAAATTTTTACAATTATAGATACTCGATTGAAAAAATTTTCAAGCGAGATGTCAAAATAAAAAAAACCATAATTCAAGTACCAAAATTATTATTTTTTCTTTTTTTATAACAAATGACCTAGAGTTTTCTTTCAATATAAAAATTCTAGCTAGCTAGCAACACAAAACCCAGTAAATTTGAGAGTTTTCTTTATATCTTAAAACACAACTTTCAGATTTACATGTTTTTTTTGTGCCTCACTTCACTAAGGCTTGCATTTTCGTCTGGAGGTTAGCGCCTAGACTCTAGTACCCCTTTGCACCTTACGCCTTTAGTTACTATGCTCATTAATATGAAAATTGCAAATAAACTTAAATGCCACATTATAATCTAAAATCTTAAGAGAAGTTTATGGCTTATTTTCACTTGTATTTCATCATTTAGTCAATCCTTTGTCCAATGTTGGAATCTAACATGTTCGCATCTTGCTACCATCCCGATTTCAGTTCTCATTGAACCAAAAATGAGAATTGAAACTAGCAAATTAGTCTTGATATTGATTTAATAATATTTTGGCTAATTCATTTTTAATCAATTTGATTTCAATTCAAAACTGAAACCTTTGGCCATGTATAGTTCTATTTTACTATACCATATGACAATTAAGATACAACATTATTACATAATCATTTTGAATAATAACTTATCAATTGTTATTATTTGCTTAATTTATTAAGATTCTTACAAATATCCTAATCTACTCTAGAACTATTTAAAATTCATAGTTTCATGAGTTTGATCCATGAATAGGGACATAGACTCGGATCTAGGTAGTATAATCCCCGAAGAAATATAAAAGCTCAAATTTTATGACCCAATATACTTTTTGAAAAGTAAAATGATCTAGTTTCGAAGGCAAGTTTGACCCTTCAATCTATGTTTAGTGGAATGACAAAGAGGAGGGGCTAGCAAGTATCCAAAAACACTTCAAAATGACTCACAAAGCCCCCCTAATGCAAACTACTACACATTCCCAATGTTTAATATAATTATAGAATCAAACAAGACCTTATACACTAAAATTAAAACACACATAGTTTAAGTGTATTTACTCTATTGTAAAGTATTTACTGTATTATAAACCATCATTGTACTGACAACACTCAAATCATCTTTTCCTTCAACATCCTTGTCACATAGGAGAAGAAATGAACTTATTCATACACACATTTAAAATCATTATCACATTATTTATACCATTCATTTTCTCATTCTATTATGTGGATGGATAATAAATGAAATCTTTTGAGATGTGAAAAATGGTTGAAAAATATTTTATTTAGATAATAAATATTGAATTGGATTGGATCATATTATTTATGTTTTCATTACGTTTGAAAAAATAAAAAGATAACAATAGTTCAATTAAAATTCGTAAATTGTTACTTTTTGGTACCGTTTAGAACAAATGATTTAGAACAATAAAATTCATTTGTAAATGAATTTCAAGTAGAATTCATTTATAAATGAATTTATCATGTTACAATTTAAAATAAGAAATTCAATTGAATTCCATAAAATTATATTTGGAATAATTCTTAGATGAAAATTCATTTGTCTTTATTTTCTAAAAGAACCATGACATAATAATTTAATAAAAATATTAATATAAATAAAACCACTCATATTTCATCATAATTAATTAATTCAATTTTAAAATTTCAAATTTCATATCCTTGCAAATGTTTAAATTTTATTTTTATTAATAGATGAAAATATATTCAAAATTAAAAATTCATTTACATTATTCATATATAATAGCAACTTCATACTCTTTAAAAAAATATTAAAAAAAAATAAATGAGAGCAGTTTAGTCAATAATATTTGAGTGAAGGGGCAGTTTAGTCAATATAAATGTTAGTGGGTTAATATGAAGAATTCATTTGTAAATTCTAACAATTTTAATAGAATTTGAACTAAGCTAATCCAATTCTATGGAATTCAATTCATAGAATTTAAATCTATATTTTTTTTTCATTCCAAACACAAAATTTTAAATTTCTGAATGAATTTCATAAAATTTTATAGAATTCATTTGCTCTAAACGGGCTCTTCATTACTATATTTTCTTTTCTTTTTATTTTTTTTCTCGGGTGGAGGGAGGAACACTCATTGTTATTGGCTTATTTTCATTAGTGATTCCTTAACTATAATATACGTGGTCTTGCATAAATGTCCCTGTACTTTAATTCATCACTTAAAAACATACCAGCTTCAATGATAGTTATAATAAAGTTTTTTAACCAGTTTTCGAGTTACTTTCCAATGGGAATCTAACGTGGCTTTAATGGGTCAGCTAATTCATATTGAAGAAAAAGTTACTTTAGATTTTACTTTATGTATTCATGTTTGACTCTTTCTCTCTCCTTGAAGAGCCCAGATAGCCAAAAAAAGAAAAAAAATAAGACAATCAAAAGTCTTGCACTCACATATTCCAGTCAAACTTAATCTCTTCCAATACAACAAGAATTAGAACAAAAACGAAGAAGAAGAAGAAGAAGAAGAAGCAGGAAACCTCTTGGGTCCATGTAACTATATGTTCTTCCTTCTTGGAATCTTCACTACTCCATCATGCTTTTTCTATGTTTCTTGCATTTTGTTGCTCACTTACTAACTATTATCCCCCACCCCTCCCTCTCTCTCTATGTGTTTGGCTTTGACGTTCCCTCCCTTATTAAAACCACTTGCATGCCATGCTATAAAGCCAACCCTTTATCAAACCCAAAATAAAATAGAAGTAAAAAAAAAAAAAAAAAAAAAAGAGAAATTGTTTTCCCTAAAAGAGGGCCATACTCTTGGCTCCCTCTTTTCAATCTTTACACAGGAACTATTTGATCAAATGGAACTCTCAATCCCCATATCCTTCTCCTTCTTCCTCTCGATTTGCAAATTTTGCCTTGGATCTACTTCCTATTCTCGTTATCAATAGCCAAAAAATGAAAAAAAAAAAAAAAAAAAAAAAAAAGGCCAAAACGCCAAATGCGAAAACACAACTCTAATAGCTAGCGAATAACAGATGTTTCTATTGTTCCACTATAAAATGAATTGAGGCTTGGAAATGAATGGTTGATAGATTGAAACGATGACACTTTGTATATAGGTAACTTGAATTTGGAAATGGATGCTTTCTTTTCTTTTCCCACAACTATAGTATCTCAGAAGATAGAAGGCATCCCTTTGTATGGTATTTAGGGATTCAACAGATGAAAGAAGAAGAAAAATGAGGTAGGAGACAGAGTTACACATAAAGTAAAATCAAATGTGACTTTTTCTTTAATACGAATTAGCTGACACATTAAAGCCAGGTCAGATTTTCACAAGAAAGTAATTGGGAAACTGGTTAAAAAATTTTGTTGTTACTACAGTTGAAGTTAATATATTTTTAAGTGACAAATTGAAGTATAGAGACATTTAAGCAAGACCCCTTTATAGTTGAGGAACAATAGGTGAAAATAAGCCTATGGTTATTAAATGTATTATGTGCATACCTGGAGCTCACGTGTCCTTTTTTTAATTCAAATTCATGTACACCAACATGTATTAATTTAACGATAAACATAGTACTCTCTCCATCCACAAATAAATATCACTTTTTTTTTTCTTTTGAATATTGGAAAGAGGTGTGAGAACATCCGTTTATCATTAGCCTATATTTTGATATATAATAATTATCTAATTTGCAAAAGTATTATGTTCACAAATAAGTATTATATTTATGAATTTTAAGAAATAATGAACTTTTTTGTTTCATGTTTAACAATTATCTGCGAACGGAGCAAAGTAGATTGATGAGAGATGGATGATATTAATGCAGAGACAAATGGTTTTTAGTTTCTAGGAAAAACAGGCGAATGGCCTGACATCAAAATACGACAAGTCCTATATTTTTGTCTAAAAACAACGTGACCGTCGCGAGGACATTTGCTGTCAACTTTGCTACTGGAAGTATATCCTAAAGAAGCAACAGAAAAAAAAAAAAAAAAGAAAATACAAAGACAAGTCTACGATTATAGATTACTGAACTCACCGAGGCTACTGAAATTCTCTCGATAATGTCGTAACCAGCTGGGCATGGCCATCATAAACATCAATCCCGCTATTTATGCCATTACTTCCTTCTCACAAAATTAGTCTGTCTCCATTTCTTTTATAAACACTCGATTAAAAATGGCAGAAACAAGTGTTAATGAGATGGAAAGTAATCAAGAACCAGTCTCAATGGCAAGTGAAATTGGAAAGGATGATGATTGTCATTTTATGGCCACACCTGACGTTAACAGAACAGGAATGAAAATTGAGAAGGCTGAGGAAATTTACAGTTCTGCTTATACTGATAGTTTGGCTAAGCCTTCAAATGGAGAGGTTTGGCTTTGGTATTTATACGAGTTATGTTCTTATTTCATTCATAATACTCTTGTTCCAGTTCTTTTCCCACTCATCATCAGCCAAATCTTGAAGCTGCCACCTGAACCTACTGGAGGCTGGACCTCTACCCACTATGGCTCTTCATGTACCAAAAAGGAAATCCTATTGTAAGCTTTCACCCTTCAAGAATTTTTGAAATGATTTTATAATACATAAAGCTTAGATGAATCAAGTCGCTTTTAAGATGCTCGTGAATTAGGCTCGAAATAAACTTCTGTCGAATTGTTTGATAAGCTTAACAAGTTCATCTGCAGTTTAGTTTTTTAAGTTCCTATACACATTTATTAGACAGAAGCTCAAGTTCAACATATATATCTGCTATCCTATTTTCTTTACTTTAATGTTTAAGTAATATTCACTTTTTTCCCCTCTCCCAAATCTAAATAATTTCCATGCTGCTACAATATTTTCAAATTTGCCCTTGAATTTTTGAAATTGTTTTACAATCTCTTTTTTTTCCCCCCAAAATTCCAATTAACCTTCACTTTCATCCCCATGTCTTTCAAAATTTTTTTAGTGTATATGCATTTTTTATGTTAATCATAAGTATTTTTTAACTTAAAACTCCAAAATTTAAAATTTAATATATACATTTCTTATTTTATTTTTAAATATTTTCACATTATTTACTAAACATATTTCAAATGCATTAATTAATTAGCATAATTATATATATACACACACATGTATACATATTGATTTCCTGTCTAAATCATGTGTTCACCAGTAATTCAAAACATAAATTTGCTGAAACTGCAGGTTTGAAGCTCTAACACATCGATCCATAACTTTGAACGACTCAAAATTCTCTCCATTAGGGTGGACTTCATTTTCATGGGGTGTAGGCTTGTTTTTGGCTGCTCCTATAGTTGGCTTCATTTCCACTCACCTGGACCATGGCCATAACCAACTACTAATTACAGCAGCAGCAATAGCTATTGGAGCTTTCTTCTGTTTACCTGCAGGGTTTTTCAAAGTCACATGGATCTTCCCTCCATATATTGCAGCAATTGTTGCAGCTAGTACTGTCGCTACAGCTTCTCATACTCGCCATCTTGGGCTAATGGTTCGAGGTTTTACTGGTCCTGCCCTTCAAACAACCCAATTCCCAAAACGCAGTGGTGTCTCAAGTTGGCTCTCACTTTATGCTACTGCTGCTGGTGGCATAGGTTCTGCTATTATTTCAACCTTCATTTACCATATGCTTAGTCATAGCGAACAATTTATAAGTCTTTGGGTTGTCTCAATTTTCAGTGGCCTTATATGGCTTGCTGGTTTGCCTCATGTGCTTTCTATTAAACCTGCACCACCTTCTGCTAATTCTACATCATCAATATCCCATTTCCTATCCATTTTCAAATACCCACATGCTATTGGAAGCATAATATTGGCTTTCCTTTCTTCATTTACTACAATGTCCATTTTCACCAGTGCAGTTCTTTATCTGATCGGAGAATTATGCTTCAAACCATCATTTATACTGTATTGTTGGTTAGCTTATTTTCTTTTTCCTATCGTTTCATTGCCACTAATGCATCCATTACAGCAAATTAGCAACGCAAATGCAGTGAAGATGCACTTGATAGGGTTTTACCTGTCAATAGTTACAGCAGCAGTTGGGTTCTATTTCCGGGGAAAGATTTGGCATAAAGGAGTTGTACTGGTTTTAGCTGGAATACAAGGCACATCTATTGGGGTTTCGCACGCTTTTGGACGGGTTCTGCTAATTGATTGCTCTCCGCAAGGGAAAGAAGGTTCATTTTGTGGGTGGTTGTCATGGAGTAGAGCTCTTGGTACTTGTGTAGGCTATGCAGTTGCATCAGCAATCCCTGGAAATGTTGGAACTTGTTTTGGAATTGCATTTTTTACTGCCATTTTTGGAGCCTTCGTCTTGAATCACGGAAACATTAGTGCTTTAGGAGGAGCTGTGGCTGCTGGGCTAGTCAGTGACTTGCAACCAGAAACACAAGCCTGAGAATTTCTCAACACTATATATATACATTCTAGTTTTTCTTAACGTGCATTGTCTGTAATGGTTGTAAAAACTCAATGATTTAATTTTTTTATAAATAATTTTTAAATATATAAAAATAAAAATAATAAAGTTAATAAAAATTATATATGTTATAACATATAAATTACATCTCAATTATTCATTGCTTTTTTAAAGCTCTTGAATCTATTTTGAGTTTTTAAATTAGGGCTTTATATTTTGGATTTGGACTTGGATGTTTAATTAATTAAGACACAATTAATATTATTTTGAATTATTAATTAATTTCTATTAATTAATTAATTAATTAGAAAGATAAAAAAGACGTGATTTACAGTTGTACAAGCACTCCTCAAGTAGTTGTTCACGTACAAAAAGGTGAGACACCAAAGGAACTAACGGGAACATGTTAGTGGATCTTTTTTATAACCATTTGTGAAGCTTATAAAAGGAGCAAGGGAACCCAACAAAGCCTCGATCAAAAAATTCTTCAACGAATTCAATCAAACTCTTTAACGAGTTAAACAATTCAATTTTCAAAGCATTGTCTTTATTTTTCCTAAGCACAATTTATTTACATTTCCTATAAGTATAAGCTTTTATTTCAATTTAAGCAATCAAAGTTCTATTTATTTTTCAAGCAAGTAAGGTTCTCTTTACAGTTTTTTCTGCTTAAATTTACTTTAATTACACAACCAGCGAACTAGTAAATCATTTACCATGGATCCAACCCACAACCTAGAATTCAGATCAAGCGCATTTTAATTTTCAGTTGGTGCACTTCACATTCCTAGCACGCTTGCAATAAGTTCACAAATCAAGTTGTCAGCCAGCAAATTCGTTGCTCTTTTCTTAAAAAGAAAAAAAGGAACCAACATTCTTTAGTGGCATGCTTGGTGGGACCACTTTTGTGCATTCCATCTTTCACCTAAGTTTTGAGAGAACACCATGACTTGAAAAACTCATTCTGTTGTTGAAAAAGAAACTGCTGTCGGTTCTTTGGATTCGGGTGGATCACCTACAAGAGTACGCCTTGGAAGCCCTGAAAGAGGAACATCTCCTCATGAGAAAGGAGAAATCAACTCTCTTGCTCAAAATCCCCTGGAAGTTGCACTTACCTCTGATGATCTTAATAAACGCCCAGGTAAAACAACTTCTTTTTTATGACATTATCATTAACTTTAGCTCTTTTGATGTGAAGCCGATGTTGTAAGTACAAAGGAATAATAGTCAGATGATGACTCAATTGCTGCAAACCATGGATATCTTCATGGAGAAGGTCACCAGAAAGAAGATTAATGCTATAAACTAATCTGTTAATCAATCTCCTACTAATAAGTCTTCCGCCAAGGAGGATAATAAATCTTCATCCAAGTGTGCTAAAGTACTTAGGGGGCAATCGCCTTGAAGTCCCTCAGGGAGCACTGACAATGGTCATGCTCTTGCTGAAGAGAGGCATCAACCACAACATTGTAGAGAGGAGCCAATACACGACCCATCAAAGGCACCACTCTAGACAAGCCGCCCCACTGGTAGGCCTACAATGACTCTTAATGTTGTTTTTAGGACCACTACACCTATGACTCAGCTAAGTGTTTATAAGGTTGAGGCTGAGGCTTCTCATGCTCCTCAATCGTTGACAAGCATAGAAGGAAGCCAAGGAATTAGAGGGGTTACTTTCAATCCAACTCCGTAGAATACATACATTGGTGTTACTACGGCTCCTCAAACAATAGATAATCTTGTTCCTCAGATTCCCCAAGTCACCATGGACATTCTAAGGGACGCTGTGCAGGAGATGTATGGGTCTTACCTCAAACAGGTTGATTGCCCAAAGTTTGTGAAGCAGTATTTAAAAACAATTGATAAAGAGAAACCTTATCCAAAGGGGTACAAAATTTCAGATTTCACATTATTCTCTAAAGAAGATGGACAATCAACCATGGAGCATATAGCCAGATTCATCGTCCAATGTGGAAAATTTGCCAATCTAGAGAATTTTGCTAACTATAAGTTACAATTGTTTCCTAATTCCTTGACAAGTACAGCGTTCACCTTGTATTCACACTTTTGAGGAACTCAGTCAATTCATGGTATGAGATGGAGCGTCTCTTCCATACTTAGTTCTTTAGAGCTAAGCTAGAGGTTTGTGTGGCTGAGTTATATAGGCTGACACAAAGAAGTTGAGAAATGGCTGACTCATTTATTTGCAAGGTTTAAGAAGCTGAGGAACAGGTGTAAGGCATTCTTACCTAAACATGAATTTGTCAAGATGTCTTAGAGAGCCTTCGACTTCAAGCTGAGGAAAAAATTTCAAAGGATGGAGTTTAGAGATTTCTATGACTTGGCGACTAAGGTAGCAGAATATGAAGAGCTACTGAAAGAAGAATCACAAATGAAAAGAAGCTCACTAGGAACTTACTATTAAGAAATTCATCAGGAAATAATTATGGTTGACTTAGTTGTTGGCTCAAGGTTAATTTTATCTCAAGATTTTGATAATTATGTAAACCAAAAAAATTGTATGTTATTTTTTTGCTAAAGTTATTTTATGCAAAAATTAAAGTCTAGGAGAAACTTAGAGTTACCTATGAGGGTACTGATTGGGTCAAGAAATCCAGAATCAATATCCTTTGGAGAGAATATGAAATATTTAGCATGAAAGAAGAAGAAACTATTACTGAACTAAATTCCAGATTCACAAACATAGTCAATCATTTGAGAACTCTTAGAAAGGAAATTTTTGAAGATGAGCTTGTTAAGAAAATCCTTAGAATTCTACCTAAAAAATGAGATTCTATTGGAACTGTTATGAACTACAAAGAGACTCCAATATCTTATGATTACTTGATGGGAGCTCTCATTTCAGAAGAGATGAAATCCTCTTTGACTCTAGAAGATAAGAAAAAGAAAGGACTGGCTTTGAAAGTGGATTCTAGTGAAGAAAGTTCTTCTAATCTTGATAGTGATGATCTAGCGCTTGTTGCTAGAAAGTTCAAAAAGTTTTATAAAAAGGTGGAAGGCCACAAAAAAAGTTTATCAAAAAGAACTTTTCACCTAAAAACAACAATTTGCCTAAGAAAGAGCCTTCTGAAGTGGTTTGTTATGAGTGCAACAAACCTGGTCATATCAAGCCAAATTGTCCTAAGTTAAAAAAGAAGTCCAAGAAAGAAAAGTTGAAGCAAGCATTGATAAGTCATATTTTTATAGTATTTTTAGCTTAGTTTTTATTAGGAATTTTAGTATTTTTAATTACTTTTATTAGTTTTTCACTTAGATTTATTCATATATTTAAGTAAGTTCCCGTGATTCTTGATAAGCTTGATTTGAAGGGTTTTTAGTAGGAAAATAGCCAAAAATCGCATCAAAGAAGGTTGGGGCTGAAATTAGAAGTCTAAAAGCTCAACAAGGCCAACTCAGGGAAGTACACAGGCAGGCCATGCAGTGCCATGACGGTGGCACCTATTGAAAAATCAACCGGGTCGAATTTAGTTACTTAGCCCATGTAAATTTGCGACATGGGCATGGCCTATGCATGAGCTGCATGAAAATATTAAAAGAATTCATCTCAAGCATTGTTAAAATCCAACCTGATGAAAGAAGACTCCTAAACAGAAAGGAATCCAATTCAAATCAATTTTCTACTCGGATTTGAAGACACCCTATGAAGTCTATATAAAAAGACATCACAGCAGTAATTAGAGGATGAATTTATCATTGAATCTTAGATCTTAGTTCCATTCTTTCTTAATTTTTTCTCTTTGTAAGATTTCAAGCAATCAAGTTGTGTAAAGAATCAAGGAAGCCGTCTATGCTATTGTTTGACTAGTTTTCATCTCTAAACTCTTGATCTTATTTTATTTCCATTAATTCTTATTATTTATAGAATTATTTTCATATTATATTGAGTTTTATTTAATTACTATGTCCAACTAAACTCTCATACTAGGAATTTGATGTAGCTTAACTTCTACCCCAATTTATGATATTAGATTTATTTTTCTTTGTTCAAGTTATAATTTATTACTGAACTTAATGCTTCCAGGTAAAGTTTCTCCCCTGAATTGATTTATTTTATTAATCGCTATCGGAAGAAGGATTTTTGATAAGAAAAGGATAATAAATTGCATGGGAATAATAACTTGATGCGGAAACTATATGATTTGACTCATGAGGGATTTCATAATTTAATGACTTTAGATTATAAATTCTTAAAAACAATAAAATTTAATGATTTAATTCATGTTTGGTTGTGCTATTGGGAGATAGGTAATTAAATAGGATTAAAATAGCTAACAATACATTGAAAGAGCTTGTTAGTGACTCTAGAGTTGTTTTTCCTACTTGAACAATTAAAATTGATTAGAAAACTAATAAAATAAATTGGATACAGTTAAGTGAAGTCAATATCCCTAGTAGTTTTTAAACATTGATTTCTCTTCATAAAATATTTTTGTTTGAATTCTTTTCTACTATTTTATTTTATTTTATTTTACTTTTACAAATATCAGCTTTATTATCGTTTAAATAATAGTAGATTAAAATAATTTTGGTACTTGGTATACAATCTTTGTGGGATAATACTCTACTCACTCTTTATTACAAGTTTTGACTCTAAAGTAGATAACACTTTGATTTCAACACAGAAAGCTCAAAGTAGCAAAACAAATGCGCCAATCCAAAAGCATGAAGAAAGTGATGTAAGTATCTCTAAACTTGAATCTAAAAGTGATCTTCTAGATACTTATAATAATCTCTGCACTGAATTAGAAAAACTTGCTAAAAAATATAAAGTTCTAAAGAAAGATTACAGAAAGTTAAAAATTGAATGTAATAATTTGAAAGATATTTTTTATGAAGAAGTTACATGTAAAGATCTTATTATAAAGATGAAAGATCTGAAAGAGTGTAATGAAAAATTTTCTGAAAATCTAAAACACTTCGAAGGAAAATGTAGACGTCTAAATTCTAAAAATGAATCTTTAAAAGCCAAGATTAGAATTCTAAAGTCAATTTGAGAATATTTGCTAAAGAAAAGATAAGTTCTAACTATGATAGTACTTCAAGAGAAAATCTCATTTCTGTTAAGAAAAATGCCATTTCTAATGTTCTAAAATTAGAACATTAGAAACACTTTGAGAAATCTAGCAATCTTAATAAAAGAAAAATCATAGCAAGAAGACTGAGAAAGGATCGACACCTGTTACAACTAACCCTCCAAGACCCAATACATGTTGGGTACCTAAATCTGCGTAATATTTTCTAGGTGTGCCTAAGGAGTGAGCTAAGAACAAAATGCGGTATATGGACAGCACTTGCTCTAGGCATATGACTGATGATAGAAAGAAATTCACCAGATTAGAAAAGAAGGGAGGTACAGTGAGCTTTGGAGATAAAGCTAAAGGCAAAATTATTAGTATTGGTGTGGTAGGTTCTAATCCTTCAATAGAAGATGCGTGCTTAGTAGAAGGATTACATTATAACTTTTTAATTGTATGTCAAATTTGTGATAAAAATAGAAGAGTAATATTTGAACCCTCTCATTATGAAGTTCAGAATATGCATGATAACAAAACTTTGTTTGTAGGTAAGAGATTTGGAAACATATACCTAGTAAACCTTTCTGATATGCATAACCTAGACATATGTTTAGTTTCTATTGAAAATTCTAGTTGGTTATGGCATAGGAGACTTGGACATGCAAACTTGCACCTTATTTCTAAACTGTCTAAGAAAGAATTAATTCATGGTTTGGCAAAGTTGAAATTTGAAAAAGATCACATTTGTGATACTTGTCAATTGGGTAAACAAACCAGAGCATCTTTCAAATCTAAGGGCAAGGTTTCTACTTTTAGAACATTAGAATTGTTGCACCTTGATTTGTTTGGACCTATCACCCCTTCTAGTGTTGGTGGTGAATTATATGCACTTGTCATTGTTGATGATTACTTTAGATTCACCTGGACACTCTTCCCTTGAAATAAGGATGAGTCATATGACCTGTTTGTTCATCTTTGCAAAAGGATACAGAATGAGAAAGGATACAACATCACTGCAATTAGAAGTGATCATGGAAGAGAGTTTGGAAATCAGAAATTTGATGCTTTCTGCAATGAATTAGGAATCTTCTATAACTTCTCAACACCTAGAACACCCTAGAAAAATGGAGTAGTAGAGCGCAAGAATAGAACACTTCAGGAAATGGCCAGAACCATGCTAACTGATTCTAATTTACCAAATTACTTATAGCCAGAAGCAGTAAACACAACTTTTTATATTCTAAATAGGGCTTTGGTAAGATCTAAATTAAAAAAGACTTCATATGAGCTATACAAAGGTAGAAAGCCAAGTATTGGCTGTTTTCACGTTTTTGGGTGTAAATATTTTATTCTAGATAACAAGAAAAATCACCTTGCTAAATTTGATGCAAAGTCTTATGAAGGAATTTTTCTAGGTTATTCTAGTAATAGCAAACATATAGGGCGTTTAACGAAAATACTCTAGTTGTAGAAGAATCTATCCAGATGGTTTTGGATGAATCTAATTCTACTTCTAGAATTTTAGAAAATGATTATGTTGTAGATTTTAATTAAGAAAGACAGAATGAACAATCAGAACAATTAGAATAGCTAGAAGATGTGTAGAATGATGATAATCAGGCTGAATCAGAAGATAGACATGAAGATCACAGAAAATCAAATGCTAGAAACAAAAAATGAGCATTCTGATTTACCAAAAGAGTGGCGATTCCACAGGTATCATCGTCAAGAGGATATTATTGACACCCCTTAAGAAAGGATGATGACTAGAGCTTAACTTAGAAGATATTTTGGTAATGTTACTTTCATTTCTCAAATAGAACCTAAGAATATTGATGATGCTTAAAATGATGAGAGTTGGATTCTTGCTATGTAAAAAGAACTCAATTAGTTTGAAGTAAACCAAGTTTGAAAACTTGTTTCTAGACCTAAAAACCATTCTGTTATTGGAGCAAAATGGATGTTTATAAATACGCTTGATAAACATGGTAATGTTGTGAGAAACAAAGCAAGGTTAGTGGCTCAAGGTTACAACCAAGAAGAAGGCATCGATTTTGATAAGACCTTTACGCCGGTTGTTAGACTTGAGGCAATTAGAATGCTTTGTGCATTTGCTTGTTTTAAAAACTTCATATTGTATCAAATGGATGTAAAAAGTGCTTTCTTAAATGGTTTTCTAAATGAAGAAGTGTATCTTAAACAACCACCTAGTTTTGAAGTTTATGAAAAATCAAATCATGTTTACAAACTTATAAAAGCTCCTTATGGTCTGAAACAAGCTCCAAGAGCTTGTTATGAAAGATTAAGTAAGTTTCTAATAGAAAACGGTTTTTCAAGAGGAAAGGTGGATACTACACTATTTATTAAAAAGAAAGCTTCTGATATTCTAGTTATACAAATCTATGTGGATGACATAATCTTTGGATCAACTAACGACCTTCTTTGTAAGGAATTTTCTAAGATTATGCAGGGTGAGATTGAAATGAGAATGATGGGAGAATTAAACTTCTTCCTTGGACTTCAAATCAAACAATGTGATAATGGAATCGTCATAAAAGGCAAGTACACTAGTGAACTATTAAAAAGGTTCAAAATGGATAATGCCAAGGTATGTAGCACACCAATCAGCCCATCCTCAAAATTAGAAAAAGATAAAAATGGAAAGGATGTGGATATTAAGTTGTTTAGAAGTATGATTGGTTCTTTACTATATCTAACTGCAAGCAGACTTGAATTCACTTTAGTGTATGCCTATGTGCTAAATTTCAGTTAAAGCCCAAAGAATCACATTTAATTGCTGTAAAAAGGATTCTAAGATATCTTTGTGGTACTTCTAATCTGGATCTGTGGTATTCTAAAGATGATACATTTGATCTTGTTAGGTATAGTGATTCTAATTTTGCAGGAAGTAGAGTAGATAGAAAGAGCACATATGGAACTTGCCAGTTTCTAGGTAATGCCCTTGTATCATGGTTTAGCAAGAAGCAGAATTCTATTGCTCTAGCTACTGTAGAAGCAGAACACATTCCTGCTCGAAGTTGTGTTGCATAAGTTCTATGGTCAAGCAACAATTAGCAGACTATGGTATGACATTAGAAATAATTCCAATCAGATGTGACAACACAAGTGCTATCAACCTGTCTGAAAATCCAATCCAACATTAAAGAACTCAGACACCATTTTATACGTGACCATGTTAAAAAAGGTGATATAGTGTTGAGCGCATCCCTACAAAAAAGCAATTGGCAGATATTTTCACTAAACCTTTAAATGAAAGTCAATTCTGCTTAATTAGAAGAGAACTGGGTATGTTAGTTCTACACTCTTAACTTTATAACTGTGTGTGCATGTTCTAAATGCTTTCTATGTTTGAAAAATGAGAAACCTGTTTTGTGGTATGTGTTTTTGCAAAGTTTAACTCTGTAAATTTTTTTTTTAAATATGTCTTTGTGTTTAAAAGGCTCAATAACGTTCTGATGTTGAATTCTAAAGTCTCCATCAACATCAAAATTTGAATTTTGTTAGACATATCAAGTGATTTATTTATTTTTGATTTATTTATTTAATATTTTTTTGTTTTGCAAAAGTGGTGGCAAGTCTTTAATTGTGTGTGTTAGTTACTTGTTGGAGTTATCAAAAAGTCAAATCAGTTGCTTTTCTCCTCTCCCTATAACTCCTTTTTTAATTTTCAAAATTATTAAATTTTTTTTGTCTCTTCCACGTTTTTTATGCAGCCTTTTTCTCTCTCATTAATTAAAACTTCTCCTCAAAGCTTCTTCTGTCTCCTCAAACACAACTCCATTTAACCTTATTTTTTCCTCTCTCTCTCTCTCTCTCTCTCTCTCTCTTTCTCTCAGTTTCTAACGCCATCTTCTTCTTCTTTCTTCAATCGAAACCCTAAAACCTTCTTTGAACTAGAAACCAAAAATAGAAATCATGTCCGACTCTGACTCTTCTTCTTATGAAATAATGACCACCAAAGAACTAGAACTCCTTGATGAACTGACCAAGAAGTTTAAGAAATAGGAATCAGAACTCATGAAACCCTTGCCTTAGTCCAGTTCAAAAAAGGAAAAAGGAAAATTGGAAACGGAGAAAGACAAAGAAAAGGGTAGGACAGTCGAAAAGGAAAATGTCTCTTGAAGCAAAGATAAAGCGATTCTATCTCCCAACTCTCTTATGCATTCCTACACCGTTGATTGGTAGTTCTTAGGGAAATCTGAGTTTAACTTTAGGGAGTTGTTTAAATTTCATGGTTGGATGGATTTTCTAAAAATTAATAAACCTTACTATGAATCTGTGGTTAAAGAGTTTTATGGATCTCTTAAAGGAATCAGGTCTGATTCTCTCTCTGTGAAATTGGATAGGGAAGTTAGAGTTATAACCATTAATGATTTAGGAAAAATCTTTAAAATACCAAATACTGGAACTAAGGCAACCAAAAATTGAAGAGATTACCAAGATAAATGAATATAAAAAGGAAGAACTTATTCAAAATATCACCGAGAAAGGGTATTCAGAAAGAAAATCTATGATAGATTGCTCTGATCTTCAAGAAAATATGAAGTGGCTTTATAAACTAATAGTGCATTATATTTTTTCCAAAAGCGAGTCTTTGACTTATGTGAATCAAGTTGAACTTTGCTTGATGTGGCATATTATAGAGAAAAAGCCTTTCAATTTGTGTGATGTAATATTTGACAAAATGGTGAGCAATCCAAAGACGTTGCCTTACGAAATGGTTCTAACTCTTATTTTTGAGTATAAAATTAGAAAGGAAAAAATGTCAAAGTGTATTGAAATTGGACAATAATTCACTGAAAATGAAGGTTGAAAAAGATGAGTAGAAGAGGAAGAATACGAAAAAAGAAAAAGAGAAGTCTGAAAAACTAAGATTAGAAAAGGAAAAGCAAAGTTTAGAAATAGAAAAGGTGAGATTAGAAAAGGGTAAAGAGAAAATAGAAATTGCAGAAAAGGAGAAGGAAGTAGAAAAAGAAGTAGAAGTAGAAAAAGGAGCAGAATTAAAAAAAGGAGAATTAGAAAAGGGAGAAAAAGTTGGAAAAGCGGTAGAATCTAAAGAAAAATCAAAAGCAGAATAGAATGTTCCTCAAGATGAAGGAGATTTTGAGAAGTTAGTAAGAAATGAAGAAGAGAAAGCTGAGAAGGATAAGCAAGAGGCTGAAGTTGAAAATGTTAGTGATGCAGAAATTGAGAAGTTAAATCGCAGTGATGAAGAAGAAGCAGAACAAGAAATAAAAATCAGAAAGACATCTGAAGATGTTTCTACACAGAAAAATAGAGAGGCTATGTTGTTAAAAATGGAAAAGGAACTCATTGAAGAGCATAACAAGGAGCTTGATGAAGGAACTCATGGAAAAGCTGTTGTGAAGCATACTCAATCTCTCATTGATTTCATGGAAAGAATGAAGAGTATTAATGAGAGGAGACATGCTAATCTCAAGGTAAAAGCTATACCCTTTACTTCATCTTCTAAAAACCTAAGAGGTTTAACCACACTGCTCGGGGACACTCTAAAAGAGTTGTAAGCCACCTCTACACCCTTATGTTAAAAGACCCTAGTACCAAGTCATTTTCACTCCTGCTTAGAATCTTAGAAGTTCTAAAAAGCCTAGAATTGAATCTATTGATCAATAACTTCTTTCCAAATCATTTCTGACCAAACACATTTTGCAAAGACTAATGATAACCTACTTTGTTGTTTTATTATTTTTGAGTTTTTGTGTTTTGTTTTTGAACAATTGTTTATTTTCTAATTTTGTACTTGTTTCTGTTTGTAGTTGGTTTATGTTCTTCTTAGAACTTTTCTGTTGCAATTTATTCTTCTGTTTTATTTCTATATTACATGTTATTTTCAAAATTTTATTTTTGTGATTTTTTTAACCCTCTTTTATAATGAAAAAAAGGAGAACACAGTATACTCTTGAGTACTTAGGGGAGTACATATAATAATCTCTGAGTTATTGAACATTACAGTATCATGTTCTAAATTGTGAATTCTTTTTCATCTAATGTTTCGTTTTTATCTGAACAGAATATATTTATTTTAAGAAATGTATATGACTGTTAGCCTTTAGAACTTTGTTCTAATTCTAAAGTACTATATCCCTTAAGCTTTATTTGCACTTATTCAGGGGGAGAGTTTATATAAGTTCTAATTATTTTACTTCATGATAAATCTGTTGAATTTAGAACTTGTATTTTATTGATATGCATAAATTTAAGGGGAGCACGTATATTTATTCTTGATAAATTTATTAGTTTTGCCTTCATAAAAAAGGGAGATGTTGTTGGCTTAAGGTTAATTTTATCTCAAGATTATGATGATTACGTAAACCAAATAAATTTATTTGTTATTTTTGTGCTAAAGTTATTTTATGTAGAAATTATTGTTGGAGAATTATTGAAGAAAATATGTTCTTACTTCCAACACTTTTATTTGAAGACCATGGAATTTATTGAAGAATTTTTTTAATTAGTATTATATTGAGTATTAGGAAATTAATGAAGGATAGAGAGTAAATATTATTATAAGCATGAATACATTTTCTCTCTCTCTTAAAAATTATTTTTAAATGATTTTATATAAAAAAAATAAGAGGAGATCATCCAAAATGATTGCTCTTCACATTTTCCCACTTAATAGATTTTTAGAGTAAAAGATTTGATGGCTATTAAATGAGTTTTTGCAAAACTATTCTGATTTTGATACAACTATTCTATTTCTGTCACAGCTGTCTGTTTTTGATAATAGTTGTTTTGTTTCTGTTGTTAAAGTAACACAATTTTTAAAGTTAAAACCCTTTATTTTCAAGGCTTGCGTGTGTGTATTAAAACAAACTGACAAAAATTTTAAATACATTCTATGCACTGTCTCTTTTAGCTCATATGCAAGAATTATTTAATTGTTTTATTTCCAACATTAATTAAAATAGAATCATCATTTTC
This sequence comes from Jatropha podagrica, assembly GCA_947857235.1. Classification (NCBI taxonomy): domain Eukaryota; kingdom Viridiplantae; phylum Streptophyta; class Magnoliopsida; order Malpighiales; family Euphorbiaceae; genus Jatropha; species Jatropha podagrica. The sequence continues at coordinate 5,427 of CANUEP010127603.1, read as the reverse complement.
TTGTAAAATCTCTTCTCTCTCTCAAAGCTAACGTTGGACAAGAGTGAAGGAGCCATTGTTCATACTTCAAAATCTCTCTAAGCTTTCTCTTTTCAACCCCCTTCATTTCTTTTCATCTTGATTCTTTAAGAGATATTTTACAAGTGAAAAGAAATATGGTTTCAACACTTTTTTAAGAACAGTTCTGAGTTTCACTTTCTATTTTTATATCTATTTTCTGTTCTTCCTGTTCTTATAATTGCATTTCTCTCTGTCCATATAGATTGTTGTAATCTGTTGTGGATTAGAGGACTTTAAATGATATACATTTGTGTAATAGCTTTGTTAAGAAGCTATGGTGAAATAGGTTATCAAGCAACATTCTCCTTGTGTGAGATTCTAATGTCTTGATTTGAGTTTTCTTTTCTCTGCAAAATAGATACGGTAGAGATTAGCTAAAACCTATGTAATCTAGTGGGTTAAGGTTAGATTTAGGTGTTAAATATATTTCTGTGTAATTGTTGGTTTGTCTCTTACCCTTGAAAAGAGATAAGATAGTGGAGGATCTCAAGATGCATCTTGGAGAGTGGATGTAGGTGAGTCAGTGCCAAAACACTATAAGTTTTTGTGTTTATCTTCTTTTATTTTTTGAAGTTCTGCTTGATTATATTCTATTTACACAACTATTAATATTTTCAAAAATGCAAAGTTATTTAAGGTTCTGTGGGAACAGTGGATTGTTCGATGTGTTTGATTTTTAGGATTGCCGTAGCCTTTTGATTGAGGATTATCCTATATATCCTCATCTTGTGAGATTGCTTTATGCCAATCTCTAATATGACCTCAACACCAATATCTTGGTACCTAATATTAAACGTTAGATTATCAAGGTAAATGAAAAGTTTTTATCTCATATTTTTGAAATTCCAGCTGAGGGATGGATACTCCAATCCCTAACAGGCTGGTCAGAACAACCTTTATCTCCCTTAAAGCAAACACAAATTACTTTAAATGATAACTCTTTAAAACACCATTTGCTCCTAGAATAAGGAAACTATCTCTTCTCTCTAACTTCATTAAACATTTTTGTGTTCAATGTTTTCTAGAGACAGGTAATGAGTTATCGCCTTAAAAAATATGATTTATTTTTCATTTTATACTTTTAATCAAACAAAAGATAAATCCTCAACCTTCTATTATCTTCTATATAAATAAAATTAGAGATAAATACGTCTGTCTACCTTTTGGAAAAATTCTTACTCCTATTTTTCAATTTTATAACATCAGCCTATCAGATGAAATGTACCTCAATAGTAAACACTACTCTAAAATTTATTTAGAACAATGTATACTTGCTTGTCTAAGCTCCCAATCTATGATGATTCCAAAGAGGATAGAAGGAGCTTCAAAATCCAAAGGAAAAGATAGGATAATGGAGGATACACAACCTGAGGATCAAGAACTAGATCCTATTATGAGAATAAAAAGAACAACTAGAAACTCAAAATGTAATTTCTAGCTCTCACAATATTGATAATTTGTATAACCTAGTATCAGACTTAAATTTTGACTATGATATATTTAAATTAGAAATTTCAAGTCAGCTACAAAATATGCAACAACAACTTTAGACAACTCAAACACTAATTACAATATTTACTACCCTCCAAAATTTATTATTTTGAGTTATAATAGTTTTTAAATAATAATGTATCTTGAGTTGTTATATTAATGAATGATTATTCTGTTATATTATAGTATATATGTACATATACTTTTCTTTAAAGGAATTAGTTAGCTCTAGAGTTTCATAGTTAAATTTAATGCTAAAAAAGGGTTATAAGATGTTTAAGAAGAATGTATAAAGAATGAACCTAGAAACTTAGTGAAAGGGTGTATGGAAATGAGGTTCTGAAATTATTAAAAGGATATGTTGCATGATTTGAATGCAAGGATATCAGATCTTATATAATTGGAGTATGACTCTAGAATAAGAACTTTGGATAAAAATGATATGTATTTTGATTGAGTGGTTTTTATAATTATAGGGATAAATATACCTTTTGATGCAAAGATATTTGTGTAATATAATTATACAAATACTATGTTTAAAGTATAGAGTTGGGATGACGTGAATCACCTAGGTTGAGAGCACAGGCATGGTGAGAATGTTGAAAGTGGTTCATAAGTGGTGGGAGTGGCGCCCCGCCTTATGTATGTCATATTAATATGTTATTTATGGAAAATATTTCATAAGAAATATTATGTTTGAATCTGTTTTTCCTGAATGGGGGTAGGCTCCCTAGGTATACAAGTCATAGGACCATACCATGGATACTAAAGCATACTTGGGAGTAATTGTGGTCCTGTTAAGGTGATTTCATTGACTAACGACCACTTGATGTGCATATGTTTGTTGTTTTTTGTGGATGTTATGATTGACATTGTGTGGATGGAGAATGTTCAATTAGAATAATTTAAATACCATTCATGTGAATGCGTGGATTTAGTATTGTATGTTATTATTCACTGAGTTTTATACTCACCCCGCTCTCCTTTAATTTTTTTTTCAGGAGATTATAAGTTATTTGTAATTCACTTGAAGCTCTATTCTTCCTTCTTTTCAGAGTTGGATAAAGAAATATCTATATGTATATAACATTCTCTTTTTACTAGGACCCTCTAATGTTTGTAATAGATGTAGAAATCCACAGTTATTATAGGAGTTTTATGAGTATAATAATAATATCAAGTGTATTTAAATGTTTATTTAAAAAGGTGAGTTTGAATGAAATGAGGCCTTGTAATAGTTTGGATCATTAATAATGAAATGGGTCATCCAATTGAATATCTTTATATAATTATGGAGTTGTAATAAGTATTTAGGCTTACTATGAACCTTGGTAGCCTTAAGCTTTTCCAGGCCCTAGTGTCAGTCCGTCCCATGAAAATGGGTCACGACATTTGCCCTCATTTAACTATTCGAATAACAATTAACTGGGTCCAAATCAAATAGAAACAATATCCTCTCCAATGGCAAATTAATATTCATATTACGAATAACAAGTGCATTACCATAGGCGTTATCAACACAAGTTAAGCACCTTTAACCTTAGCACAAGGCAAGAAGCACCAACTCAATATTTCCTAATTTGCTGAGCAACACAAAAGAATGTCACATAATCTGAGTATTCTAATATTAGAATATGAAGCATTGATGAGACAAAGGAAGCCAACGATTATTGAAAATGGGAGTTTGAGAAATCTTATTAGCAATGAAATCAAGCCTGCTGACATACCCAACACTAGAGAAGAAGATAGTGCTGTAAGAATTAAGGAGAGAAGGAGTTGAGGTTTGAGAGATGTTGAGGTTTTGAAAGAAGTAATTGAGGTGATTTTGTTGAGATTTGAAGAGACTAAAAAGGATGGTTTGGTCAATTTTTTATTCTTGCAGTTTGGGCTCGCTAACAGGAAACGGGGAAGGTTAAGTGATCCCATCGAAGGAGATCTGGGACACAGTAAAGGAGAAAAAAGAGATAAAAAAAGAAGAAATGAATATAAAGGTCGATTTGACTTTGTTTTTGAGTTTTAGCAGTAAACAAGGGCAAATGAGTCATTTTTACCTATTCGCCATTTCAGATAATATATTCATCTCAATCAACAATGTGGTGTATATTCACATAGATGCTGACTAGTTATTTGGAGGCCCTTCTCATGCTGACTTGGAATTCTGATTGCAGATCATAAGTAAACACCTAAATGGTATTTTTAAAAAGTTCTACCACCTAATTACTAAAATTTTTCGTTCAAACACCAAATTGACAAAAATTAAAAGTTCAAGCACTAAATTTATCATTTATCTCAACTATTATGGAATAGAGATAATAGGTACTTGGTTGGTAAGGGTGTTCATCAAACCTCCTAAATTGTCCAATCTAATCCAAATCAACCCAAATCGATCCAAAATTGTGATTTTAAAAGATTAATGGTGTGGTTCGATTTTATAAAATTTAAAAACTAAGATTTTAGGTCGATTTACGGTTTTAGAGTATATATATTAAATTTAATTTTTTAATGAAAATTTACTTTGTATTAATTAATTTATATTAAATTATGAGATTAGCTATATTGGATAATAATTAAAAGATAATTTTTTATTAATTAGATAAATTATATATTATTTTTTAAAATTTTAAAGATTGATATGTGATAGACTAATAATTTATTCAGCACATCTCGAACAATAAGTCAGAGGATCGAGCCATGAAATAAGCCCAAATGAAGACATACCCGAACAAGAATCTTGAACAACATTCAAAGTTTGTAACACCCGAATAAAAGCTTGGTCAAGGGGCCATTAAAAGTCATTTAAGAGTCTAGAATATTTTTAGCCTCTACGATCAGATTGTGTCTCTAGCAGTTACAAATAAATTTGTATTATAAAAGCAAATGTAATGAGGAAAGGAAGCATATCAAAAAATATTATTCGAAAATTGTATTTGATGAATATAATTTTTGAATGATATTTTTTATGATGTCTGATTTCCTTATTACATTAGCTTTTATAATACTTTTTTTTTGTAACTGCTAAAAACATAATCTGATCATAAAGGCTAATTTATTCTAGACTCTTAAATGACTTTTAGTGGCTCTTTGACTAAGCTTTTATTTGAGCGTTACAAGCTTTGAATGTTGTTCAGTATCTTTGTTCGGGTATATCTTCATTCGGGCTTACTGTACTGCTCAGTCTTCTGACATCCTTATTTGGGACGTGTGGAAAAAATTATTAGTTTGTCAAAAGGCCCCCCAAACAATACCGAATCATTTATGTTTGGTTTTGCGAACCTTGACCTTTCGTCCCATATGCACGAGCTTTGGAGGTTAATATGCCATTATTTCCACATAAGCCCTAGCCGTCAGTTCGTTAATTACTAGCCTTTAATGAATGCGCCTTTTAAATTTATCAACCTCTTTTGAAACGACGTCTCCTCTAAACGTTTTAGTAAGGAGTGACCTTTCAATCATCCAATAGAAGTGTCTTTTCACTATCCCTCATTATTTCAAACTTCACTTTATTTTAAGTATCCCCAAAATATTGATTTTCTTCACTCTCTTCTACTTCTAGATTCCTTCTGCAAACCCAATCTGCAAAAGAGGTAACTAGAATTTTTCTATAAAATTTACTCTTTGCAATTGCGAAATTTTCATTTTTATCACCATTTCTTTTCCATCTATTTCTCTTTTTATTCAAAAGCTTCAACCATGGCTACTTCCCCCTCCAATAAAGGGCAAAAGTCTTGCACTAGATGATGCGGAACCCAATGGAAATATATTCCATGAACTCTATGACAAGTTTTGGAAGAGATCCAAGATCTAAATAAATTCCCCTCTATGGCACCCAAAGCTTAAAGAAGCAAGAACACCAATAATAGAGTAGAAGAATAAGAT
>CANUEP010127570.1:0-24967 GCA_947857235.1 Jatropha podagrica | reverse complement strand
GAGTAGGATTTAGCAAATCTAAACCAACTAAGGATATGACTAACAAAATCATAACAACTTAAGGATTTGGATATCTAATCCAAATCTACTAAAGATTAACTAAATCTAAACAAACCAAGGCTAAAATAATCATGGGGGGGGTCAAATTATAGGAGGCCCAACCCATTTACAAAGCAAAAAAAACTCAAAATAACTAACTAACTTAGTGAGAGGCACGGGTTTGCACGGTCTAGGGCGTGCCACCTTGCACGGGCGTGCTATCCAATTTAGGTTCCCACTCAACATGTGCTTCTATTAATGTAAGAAACTTAGTGTTTCTTCAAGTTCTTCAAAGCACTTGTTGAAAGCAAGGTCATGGAGCTCTTGTGTGACTTGTTCTTGAATGTGTAAGGACATGGTTGCTCCATACTTCTTTGCACGACTCCTTGTAATTGGTCCATTAGAAAGTGCTAATGGATTGCCTTTGTTGTGGTCCTTGTTCCCTTGAGCTCCATAAGTGGTCGGTGATAGTGGATCCGTATGATCCCCCCCTTCTTATGCTTCAAGTAGCCATTTCTAAACTGGCTCTAGGTGCTTGGTAGGATTGGCATACTTTCAGGAAGGCTGGGGGAGTTGAAGATAACTACAGCTAAGTCTTTTCTATCTTAGGATGGGTTTGAAATTGAATGCCTATTTTCTGAGTTTTGGTGCATTGTTTGATCATGCATTTGAGAGAAGGCTAGATTTTAGAGTACAGAGACCATGAGAGAAGTCGTAGAGCAAGATTGACCTGGGTGATTGATGATAGACACAGGGCAACATTAGAGATAGTTCTCGACTATATCGTGTTTGAGGACTCAGACGACTCAAAAGACTTGAGAGACATGCATCGAAGGTGATACAAACAGGTCTCCTAGACCTATAGTGCATTTTGGCCTATCGACTTTTGTATTTTGACCCATGTTCGACTTTGGATCTTGACTACGAATGGATGGTTCCATCTATATTTTTGCAGGGTTTTCAACATATTATGACCTAAACTATACTTGATACAAGGTAAGACAGGCAATGAATTTCTAGATGCTAGGGCTTTTATTATTTTCTTTTCCATGACTCATACTGCCTTAAAGACAGAATCATTTTGACACATATTATGAAAGGACACTCAATTTGGCATATATGATATTACTACTTTATGCCATAATTTTTGCCTAAGCCACCCTTTTGAGTTTTTGACTTAGTGAGCTACCCCAACTTTTACGTAAGCCGCCCCTTTGGGTTTTCAACTTAGTGGGCTTTTGATTTTGCCTAAGCCACCAGCACTTGTAGGATTTAAAATTAGTTTATTTTGTTTTGATTTTTGGTTGCTTTTTGTTGTTGTTTGGCATAGAAAATCTAGAATTTTCATGAGAGGAAAAGTAGAATGTATTATTGTTTTGACCGTACCCACAGGTTGGGCTACCTACATATCTTATACTTTAGTGAACATATTTTCGAGAGTCAAGTCAGCGTAGTTCAGCTTAACGGTGACATACGAGGGGCAAGATTTCAGGTGCTAATGCTTGGATGCATTCACAAAAAATGCCTCTTTGGCTTATCCAAATCATGAGTGTTTATAAGTTCATTGTAATCTATATCAGACAAGATGACAATGCCTCTGAAGAGAATCTTCTTTAGGATATGGAGGGGTTGCCCGATTTGGTGTGATTTTTCCTCGGAGAACGTGTATAAGAATTTTTATCTCTTTGAGTACAGGATACCCTACTCACGGTCTTAGGCCCTCTTGTCGAAGTAGCATGTGATTCTTTATTTGATATCCCTGATTCTGATTGAGGGCTTCAAGTTTTGTTTTTAACTGGTCGTGATGTTTTTTAGCCTATTTTATTTTGGGCAACCAACTTTCTTCCTTTCGATATAGGGGCCTATTTTTGTCTTGTGAGTCAGTGGATGAGGAATTGCCTTGGTTGGCATTCTGATAGAAGTCCTCCATCCTTTATTCTCAAAGAGTTCTCTGACTTTTATTTTTTCAGAGTTTTCTTCTCGTTTCGCTTGATTAGTCCATGAGTGGGAGCAATTTCTAGACTTACCTCACTATGAATTAGTTTGGATACTATAAAATGAGCTCTGTCAGCCCCATGCTTACCATGATGTGCAAATGTATGTTGGATTCAAACTCAGTGCCAATATTTTTTTTATTTTTTTCCTTTTTGTATTATTTTTTTTGCCAGCAGTCTTACTCAGGCTAGAGAAAGTGGAAACAAGGAAAGTGACACTTTACATTATAAAAGACCCTTGATCAGCATCTACACCAAGTTTGACAAAACGACCGCTATGATCTGATAAAAACGCAAAGGAAAGACAGACTCTGACTTTGACTCACTTTCTGTTTGGCTTAGACTCGGACTTAGAGTTAATGGATACTGGGATTGCTCTTTGGCCTCTTGCAAGGACCAATTTTGAAGAGGTGCTTAGTTTGATGGAGTCTGTTTTCATCTAGGTTAAGAGGGGAGACAAAAGAAGTTTTGAGTTTGCTCTGGTAAGATTAAAGCATGCAACTTGGAGGAAGTAATTTTTTTGTGCTAAAGTCAAGTTTAAGGCTTTGGGTTGAAGGAAAGTACTTGGCTACACTGGTCCTTAGAGAATCAAGGTCCTTTTCTATCTCTTGAGTTGAGGTTGAGGAGTGAAGTTTGCATTGATGTTCGGTTTGGGTTGAACATAAAGGATTTGGCAATTTCTTGGGTAGGCTGGATAGGGGTGATAGTGTTTGCTTGCATCACCAATCACAAAACAGACAAAAGAAGGTTGATGTTTTCTTTGGTCAGGGAAAAAGAAAGCACTTATATTATGTGATTTGATGTTCCTCAAGTCAGTGTCTTAAGAGGCATTTTACGGCACTTAGGTCAGGATTGAGGTTTTGGGTGTACTCGGTCAGACTTGAGGTTTTTCATAGTTGGTATGCTCGGGTCAAGTTCGAGGCTTGGGTTTGCGATGAATGCTCCCAATTGAGGTTCTTGGGTTAAGTTAAAGCAATGTACGAATCAAGATTAGAGGGCTTGGTCGGGCATTGTCCCTAGTGTGGGTGCTTAGGTTAATTTTAAGACTTTGGTGATTCAGCATCGCACAGTTCAGATTTGAGGATCCGGGTGGACTTTAGGTCAATCTTCGAGATTCGAAGTGCACTCTGCTCAGATTTGAGGTTTTTAGAAGTTTGATAATGCTCATATCAGTAGTTGTGGCTTTTGATCAAGGCATTGCCCCTAATTTGGGTGTTTTAGTTGGGTTTAAAGCTTTTTGGTGGTTCAGGTCAGAGTTTAAGGCTATATGGTGATAAATGTGATCAGGTCAGGTTTTAGGCTTCTTAGTGGCTCAGGTCAACTTTGAGGCTTAGATCGATATTTAGTATCTCAGGTCGGGTTTAAAGCTTTTTGGTAGCTCAGATCAGGTTTGAGACTTTGGCGATAGGAGGAAAGCAATGCTCGAGTCAGGATTTGAAGGCTAAATCCGGCATTGCCCCTAGTTTGGGGAACGGTGGTGCTCAAGTCAGGTTTGAGGCTTGGGTAATCTGGGGTGCTCAGGTCAGATTTGAGGCTTTTGGATAATCTGATGTGCTCAGATTAGGTTTGAGGTTTTAGGAAGTAGTGCAAAGCAATGCTCGAGCCAAGATTTGAAAGCTTGATTGAGCATTGCCCCCTGTTTGGGGAATGAAAGTGCTTAGGTCTAATTTAAGGCTTTGGTAATCTGAGGGTGCTCAGGTCAGGTTTAAGACTTTTGGTAATCTAAGGGTGCTTAGGTTGGATTTGAGGCATTTTGTAGTTTGAGGTGCTCAAGCCTTCTCTGAGGCTTTAGATAGGAGGAAATAATGCGCGAGCCAAGATTTGATGGCATGACTCAAGCATTGCCCCCGATTTGTGAAATAAGGGTGCCTAGGTCTGATATAAGGCTTTGAGGTGCTCAAGTCTGTTTTGACACTTATCAGAGTTTGAGGCGCTCAAGTCTAGTTTGAGGCTTTTGGAAAAGACAAAGCAATGCCCGAGCCAAGTTTTGATGGCGTGACTTGGGCATTGCCCCCTATTTGGCAAATAGGGTTGCTTAGGTCTGATCTAGGGCTTTGTGTTAATTTAAGGTGCTCAGGTCCGTTTTGAAGCTTTGATAGTTTAGGGTTCTCAGGTCTGTTTTGAGTCTTTTTACAATAGGAGGAAGTGATGCACGGGCCAAGATTTGTTAGCATGACTCAAGCATAGCCCCCAGTTTGGGAGTGATTGTGCTTAGGTTTGATTTAAGGCTTTGTGTTAATTTGAAGTGCTCAAGGTAGTTTTGAGGCTTTGATAATTTAGGGTGCTCAGGTCTGTTTTGAGGCTTTCAAATAGGAGGAATAAATGCATGGACCAAGATTCGATGGCATGATTCGGGCATTGCCCCCAGTTTGGGAAGTGAAGGTGATTAGGTCTGATTTAAGGCTTTTGGTAATTTGAGGTGCTCAAGTCAGTTTTAAGGCTTTTTGTGATATGAGGAAGCGATGCACGAGCCAAGATTTAAGGGCATGACTCGAGCATTGCCCTGAGTTTGGGAGTGAGGGTACTTAGGTTTGATCTAAGGCTTTGTGTTAATTTGAGGTGCCCAGGTCAATTTTGAGGCTTTTATAATTTAGGGTGCTTAAATTTGTTTTGAGGCTTTTGGATAGGAGGAAGCAATGCACGAGCCAAGATTTGATGGCTTGACTTGGGCATTGTCCCCAGTTTGAGCGATGGAAATGCATAGGTCTGATCTAAGGCTTTGAGGTGGTTAGGTCTATTTTGAGGCTTTTTGGATAAGGTCAGATATATCTCCTTGGGTAGGGATTAGTGTTCAGGTTTACCACTGGTTGGTGTTTTTGTTACCACTGGATTGGTGTTCAGGTTTACCACTGGTTGGTGTTTGGGTTATCACTAGATTGGTATTTGGGATACCACTAGATTAGTCTTTGGGATACCACTGGATTGCCATTTTGGGATACCACTGGATTGGTGCTTAGGATACCATTGGATTAGTGTTTAGGATACCACTAGATTAGTGTTCAGGTTTACCATAGGTTGGTGTTTGGGATACCATTGGATTGGTGTTCAGGATACCATTGGATTAGTGTTCGGGTTTACCACTATATGGTGTTTGGGATACCAATGGATTGGTATTTGGGATACCACTGGATTGGTGTTCAAGTTTACCACTGGTTGGTGTTTGGGATACCACTAGATTGGTATTTGGGATACCACTAGATTGGTGTATTGGATGGTGTTAGACTATTGGTCCATAACATTTAATTTATGAGCACATGAATGTTATGTCAAAATGGTTTCATAGGGTGCATATAATCCTAGGGTTGAGATCTAGGGTCATTACATGCTTTTAGAGGATTGGTTTGAGGGTCCCATCTGCTAGAGTTGGTGTAAATCTCATCATTTAACCATATTGTATCAAATGGAACGATTGGTATACCAAACTCTTTACCCCACCATAAGGAATGGGAGTGCGCTGGATGAGTGAGTAGCTTTCTCAACCCAGGATAGCTATAAGGAAGATTGCCCCAAAGTGATAATAACAACTCAGTTTGCTTAATTCTAATGACAGGAAAAGATCCCAAATGATGCATCTGAATGTATGCAAGGTGATTTTCATCTTAAACCCAAACTAGAGATCCAAAACCTACTCGTTAGTCCTCTCACTACATTTTTTAGTTTGAAAAATGTTTTAAGGTTCCCAGTAAAGTCGCCAACTTGTGAGCCCCCTCCCAGGCATTGTGGGAAAGTCCCACTGGGTGGTGTCTGATCAGACGGTCCAATTGGTCGATTTGTCATGGAAGAAATTGGAAACATCGAGACTGGTCAGAACCTTGCTGCAAGTCCTTTCCTCGATTCATTTTCGTTTAGCCCTGTATGCAGCTAGTTTGTTTTGATTAATTGATCTGATTTCCAATTATCAATTTTTTGGCTCTGTTTAGCATTTAAGTGATGTCTGGTTGGCTCTTTGAAGCTCTTTGACTTTGTGTGGTGTGTTTGAGTCACCACCTTATTTTATTTTTGTTTTCGGGGAAAATATAAGGTAAAAACCCCATGATTGAGTTCTTTAGTCTGTCACAATGGATAAAATGCACTAGCCTCAAATCATTGGGTTCGACGACTAGGTTTTTAGTTTCATTGCCTGTGGATCAACAGTTTGGGTTTAATTTAAAATCAAAAACACTGTTTTGCATGAATGTTTGTTTGTCGATGCATGGGCATACTTAGAATGCTTGTCAATATCTTAAATATAATGCATTAAAAGTAAACAACTGTAAAGGTGTGTATTTCAAAGGGGAGCTTGACTCTAGCCTCAATATCTAGGGGTTCTAGTTCGTGCAACACATTCCCCTAAGTCTTGACCGGTCAGATCAATCAGGGACTCGCTACCTAGGCTGAAATCTGTAGGTATGCCTTCGTACCTTGTTTGTATGTCGATCATGCAGTTTTACCATCAATCAGGATGGTAGGGTTTTGAAGGTGCCACTCTTAAATTGGGCTTACTAGTGTGCCAGTTGATTCCAGGCTTTATTTTGAAAACTGGTTTTGAGGTTTTCCTAGACGGAATGGCTTAGTTTGTTGGTCGGATTGGGTATAAAGCATGCATAGTGCCGGATGGACCGAACTTAACAATTGATAAGGTGTCGTATGGACTAGGCTTAATTGGCAAAGTCTGAGTTTGAGAGATTATACCCTTGTGCTTGTGACGCGTCCTGATCGGAGCTCCACGATGAGATGTCGACCAAGGAGGTCCAGTTTTCCTCCAAATATAAGCTAAGCTAGGGCACGAGGACTCGTATTATAGTCTTATATAATATTATTAAATGATGAATTTTTAATCAATCGCTAGATTTGATTAATAATGAATCGTCTAACTAGTAGCTTTGGCCTAAGGAAGGTCAAAGTGTGTGTGAAAGTTGAAAGGGCTTTTGAGATCTGAGTCGGGCTTTTAACTCAACTATGAAAGATGATCAAAGTCGAACTTTGTGCTAGTAGAATCACAAAAGAGAGTATGAGAGTCGTTGATGCTTGAGAAGTGCTCGATCAAGCAACAAGAGGTGTTTGAATGAGGGGAGGAGTGTGCCTTTTATAGGCAAGGGAGGTGGCTAAGCCGGCCTGGTCAGCGCCGACCACCCCAGACACGGCACCAATGATCCACTTTCCAGCATTGGTGGAGGGTTTCAGCGGCAGCCCGAACAGCGCTACTGCCTAAGTGATCGGCGCCACCCCTGGGTTGGCCGGCATTGATCCTAGCAAATTAGCAGGATGCTCCTCCCCTTTGTTTTCTGGGTTTTCAGGCTTTTAGGAGTCCGTTCGAGGGCTAAACAATGTTGGTTCAAGTTGATTTTTGCGTCGTTGGAAGTGTGGCAAAATTTCCTAAAGCCTGGTACTAAAATCATGGTCAACAAAATGCTAATATTTATTAACTACTAATTGAATATTTTAAATACTTAATTAACAGAGAAATCATATTGAATAATTTATTGGGTTCAAAAATCACCTTGACAATAATTATTAATTACAAATTTTAATAATCACTAATAATTGTTGATAAAATCTCATTCAAATGATCTTATTATTCCATAGTTAGAAAAATTAAATCACCAGAAAATCATTTCTTGAAATTTTATCAGGTACCCGAAAATCGGGGTGTTACATTAGGTATCCCTTCTTTGGCTCCACTCCTAGAGATCCAAGTGGAACCTGTAGCCTATGCCCTTTTGGGCTTTGAATTTGATAGTGGATTGGCCCCTGCTCCCTTATCTACCTACTTGGCTCTTGGCGTGCTACTACATTTCCAATCATATACATATCGATTTCTTTCTAATGAAAGAGAGTTGTCTCATCAATAGATAGAAATAGGAGATTTCCCCTTATTATACCCTATTGTGATATCTCTTGGGAGTTTGAGTTTCCGGGCAAGGAAGTTTCTCTCAGAGAAGGAGGTCAATTGCTAGCCCTTCTATAAGTTCTTTTTTTACAGCCCTTCTTCCATTCCTGCAACCAGAGGGAAATGCCTTTACTTTAGGTTAGGCCGGTCTCGTCATTCACGAAATTCCCCCGTCCATCGATCAATCATGCAAGTACCTCTGTTCAATTCATAGAAGAAGAGCCTAGTATGGAGTTGTTCCCTACGGATTTTGACCCACATAACAACCCTTTAGTGCCTAACATGATGAGAGCTTTGTTCTATTTTCTAGGAATGGGACTAGGCGGAGAGCAACAAGGTATGACCTCCTTTACAGAGTATCCAGTTGCAGAACCTCCCTTCAGGTTTGGGTTGAAACTGATTGCCCAAGACTGAGAGGAGCTAGAAGACGCCAAGATGCTGGCAAGGAAGAGAGGTTAGCCTCAAGAAATTCAAATGCGCCTGAATTTTAAAGCCCTAAATGGTTATTTTGTTTAAAAGAGGGATACTGAACCTTACTGTTATTTTCGAGAGTCTTGGTACTGTCCTATAATAGGCAACTAATCTATAACTTTAAAATCTTCTTTGCTATGAGGCTTACAATAATAGGTTACGAGCCTCTCTTTAAGCTCAAAATAGATTAGGGGGACAATGTGTAAGCATCCCTTTTAGACCTAAACATGATCTCTAACTAGATGGAACCAGACCCCATCAACCTTATTCAACCTATCCAAGCAACTCTTCAAAACTGGTACTTGTAGGAAAGTGTAGAGCAATCCACCCAACTTGCGAGTTTGACTTGAGTCTGAGTCACAATCTAAAGCTGATTCAGAGTCTAGTTTAGTGTCTTTTGAGTCATCTTTTTCTTCTTTGTCAGACCATGGTGGTCTTTTTGTTTAACTTAATGTAGGTGTCGATTATAGCTCTTTTACTAGTAATGAAAATTTTTAGTTTTCTTATTACCCTTTCTCCAGCCTAAGTAAGATTGTTGGCAAAACAAAAATGAAAATGAAATATAAAATATAAAAGAACAAATAAATGTTGGCATAGAAACTGAACCTATGCATACATTTATTGTGCATGAATGTGAGTATAAATAGGGATTGATAGAGCTTATCAGACAATATGTAGACTGCTTTTCTTGGAGTTCAAATGATATAACCAGCATAGATCCAAAAATTATGGTCCATAAGATTCCCACTTACAATCATGTCGAACAGGAGATTTCTTTAAGAATCAAGAAAGAGACAACCAAGCTGCTAGAGAACAGCTTCATTGAAGCAATAAATTATCCCACCTGGTTTGCCAACATAGTACCAGTCTCTGAGAAAGACGATAAGATCAGAATTTGTGTCAACTATTGAGATTTGAATAAGGCATGCCATAAGAATGGCTTTTCATTGCCATATATTTACCTCCTTATCCATAAAATGGTAGGGTCCGTTGTTTTTTGGTTACAGATTTGTATACAGGTAATCAAATACCAATTAATCCTTAAGATAAGCTGAAGAATTTATTGATCACTAAGTGGTACACCTTTTGTTATAAGATGATGTTGTTTATGCTAAAAAATGCTAGTGCCACCTACCAAAGGATGGCTACCACAATCTTTCATGATTTGATGCATAAAATTATAGAAGTGCATGTTGATGATATGGTTATCCACACAAGGGATGGACCAAGTCACATGATTGTCCTTGAGCAGTTCTTTTCTAGACTCTACTAGTACAACCTAAAGCTTAACCAATCCAAATGTCTTTTTAGAGCACCATTTAACATCTTCCTATCCTACGTGGTCTCTAATATAGCGATTGAGATTAATCTAGCAAAATCAAAAGCCATTCTAGAAATGTAACCTCTTAAGACAAAAGGAGATTCGTGGGTTTCTGGGCCGATTACAATATATTAGATGTTTTATCTCACAAATAGCAGCTACTTGCGAGCCAATCTTCAAAAAGCTGAGAAATGATGCTGTTAAGACTTGGGATGATGAATTTCAAAGAGTGACTCCCCTAAGGCTTAAGGCTTACTCATGTAAGACTTTTTCCTCCACTAGATATGGAGTAATTAGCTTCTTCTTTGATTAAGTCAAAACATACCTCCTCAATCCTCTAGTTCTTCAACCTCTAAGACTCGGTAAACCATTTCTCTTATATCTCTTAGTGACTGACAAAGCCATAAGCATGATGTTAGCACAAGAACTACCAAATTCTCGTACGAAAAATGTTGTTTACTATCTAAGTAAGTGCATGCTAACCATAGAATTGAAGTAAAACAAGATTGAGCGGCTATGTTTGGCCCTAACATATACATAACAAATTCTAGCACTACTGATGCTCTTCAATACTCACATCATAGTTGACTGTGGCCCCTTGAAATTTCGTATGGAGAGGTCGGTTCTAGATAATAAGATGGCAAAATGGGCCACCATATTTGTAGCTTCTAATCTAAAGTTTGTTGCAAAGAAGGTTATTAAAGGAAGTGAGATACTAGACCATGAGATGAAGAAAAGAAGTGGCAAATATCTAATTTTTTTATGAGGAAATTCTTCTGATTTAGTCTTGTGCCCAGAAGATGTACTTTGATATAGTGGCTAACCATTAGGATTACGATGTCGAGATAGTCATAGGGACTCTAGATGGGGAACGGTTACCCTCCAGCATCAAGTTGACATTTCAAGTTATAAACAATGAACCAGAATATAAGGCCTGCATTGTCGGGTTAGAAGCAGCATTGAGCCTTAAGATCAAGCACTTAACAATATATGGGGACTCTATCTTGATAATCTCCCAAGCCTTAAAGAAGTGGAAGATCAAAAAGTATGCTTGGTTCCTTATCTTCAGTGCTTTGACCAATTAGCTCAACAGATCAAAGAACTCTCTTTTCACTACTTACCTCGAGCTAAGAATCGATTTGTCGATGCACTGGCCACTTTTGCCTTGATGGTTGGTGCTAGTTGTGAAATGGTCATCTAGCCATTGAATATTCAGATTCACCAACAACCAACCTATTGTTGCAACCTCTAATTTGCTAATGGAAAGCCTTGATTTTGAGACATTCATACCTGGTTAGGGAAGGAAGAATATCCCAAGGGTGCCTTTAAATTTGATAAGAGGACTCTCCGAGAGCTATCAAAAGGCTATCTGTGTAAGGATAATATTCTATACAAGAGAATATGGAATCAGGCGTATCTCAGATGTGTGACAGAAGAACAAAAGAACATGGAATCAGGCATATCTCAAATGTGTGATAGAAGAAGAAGCTTAATAGATAATGGAGTGGGTACATGGCAGAGGAGAAGTCCTCCACATGAATGGTATGGCTTTAGCCCACATGATCAACAATCAGGGTTATTATTGACTTACCATATGATCAGACTACACCAAATTCATCCAAAAGTGTCATAAATGTCAAATTTATGCCAAGCTTCCAAAAATGGCCCCCATAGCTCCGCATCCGATCTCTACACGATGGCCTTTCGCAACATGGAGAATTGATGTGATTGATAGAATCAACCTAAAATCTTCCAACCAGCACCAGTACATCTTGGTAGCAATTGGCTATTTCACCAACTATGTAGAAGCTACATTCTATCATGTCCTAAATTCCATAAAAGTGCCTCAGTTCATCCAAACAAACATTATATGCAGATATGGGATTCCCTTTAAGGTCATATTAGAAATTGGATCTCATTTTCAAAAGGAAATCTCCACCCTTATGTCCAAATATAGAATTTAGCATCACCGGTCTTCACCATACACGCACTAGAGTAATAGAGCAATTGAAGCAGTTAATAAGTCTATTAAGAACATCCTGTGATTTATAATCATAGAAATTAGCATCAACACTTGCCTTTTGCCTTATGGGGATAGAGAACCTCTATTATAACACTAACTGGGGTAATGCCATACTCAGTTGTCTATGAGATGGAAGCAGTCCTCCCTATTAAAGTTTAGATCCACTCAGCTAGAGTCATGTAGGAAAGTTAGTTTAGAATTGGCTCAAAACCACCATGATCAGTTGAATGCCATTGATGAGAGAAGGCATAAGGCTCTTAATCAGATCTAGAGCTAGTAGCAGAGAATAGCTAGACACTTCAACAAGAGAATCCGGGATCGAAAACTAGAAGAAAGGGTGTCTTGTACTAAAGGAAATTAGAGCTCCTGTACAAGATCCTCGGGTAACTCAGGCCGAATTGGGGAAACCTCTATATTCTGAAGAAAATCCTCCCTAGAGGTGGTGTCATCCTATTAGACATTAATGGAAACGAATTCATCGATCTACGCAACTTGGATCAGCATAAGAGATACTTTGTGTGAATACATTCAGGTATTAGTATAAGAAATTTTGCCCCTTATATCACTATAAATCAAAACTACATTAACCTCACTCTTGAAAATATGTTCCCAAAATACATGATAGATAGGCAGCCCAACCTGTTGGGTGCGATCACAATAATAGTAAATGTGACATCCCGACCCGGTAAATCGATTCTAAGAGGAAGGATAGAATAGAGCTCCTGGCTAGCTTTTAGGATAGCAAGCTAGCTAGGGTAGTGGAATACGGGACATAGGAATGAATTAAATCATGTATCGAAAAGGGGGAAACTAATCACCAGAGATGCCTTTTTGTGGAATGACTTCGAGAGTTGAAAGAACTCCAAGGTTAAGCGTGCTCACTTAACAAAAATCCGAGGATGGGTGACCTCTTAGGAAGTTCCTCATTTCACTTGCAGAACAAAACTGTGAGGGTCTTGCTAATCCAGTATAGGATGAAATTGGCTTGATCAAAGCGGACAATTCCTCTAGTGGTTGAAGTCAGGGTGTGACAGTTTGGTGTTAGAGCCAGACCCCCTCTAGTAGATGTGTGGTTCAAGGATGAGCCATGCGAATGTTGGTGGGCTTGTGATGTCCCGATCCGGCAAAGCGATCCTAAGAAGGAGAGTAGAGCAGATATCCTGGCTAGATTCTAGGATGACAGGCTAGCTAAGATAGTGGAATGCGAGAAACAAGAATAAATCAGATTATATATCGAAAAGAGGGAAACCAATCATAAGAGGTACCTTTTGGTGGATTGGTTTGGAGAGTTAAAGAACTCCAGGATCAAGTGTGCTCGCTTAACGAAAATCCAAGGATGAGTGACCTCCTGAGAAGTTTCTCATTTCACCTATAGGACAAAACCGTGTAGGTCTTGCCAATCTAGTATGGAATAGAATTGGCATGATCCAAAGCAAATAATGTCTTTGGTGGTTGGAGTCAGGGCGTGACAGTAAAAATATATTTTTCTCTTTTTGATGAAAATTCTAGATTTTCATTATGTAAACTAAAAGAAAAAAGAAATCAAAAGTTGAATTGAAAACTCCCAAAGTGCAGTTTAGGCAAAAATAAAGAATAACTAAGTTTAGAACTTGTAAGGGCAAGCGAATACACTACAAGAAAATCATCATTTAGAAACGGAATTTTAGAAACGGACATGTCGGTTTCCATTTAGAAATGGATTTGCAACGGATTAGAAACGAAAAAAGATGTTGTATGTTTGAGCATCCTTAAGAACGGATTAGAAACGGAATGGAAATGGATTAGAAGCATAAAAATTAGAAAGAGAAACTTCCATTGCTAAAATTGATGGGAAACCAGCTCGCATAGAGCATGAATAGAAAGAGACGGATTTAGATTCTGAAATTAGCAACGGATTTGTTTTCTGTTGCTATTGGTAGTGGGATAAGTTCCTATTTCCTAGAAACGGAGTAGAAACGGATTTGAAATTGGAATTAGAAATGGATATGCGGTCCGTTGCTAATGTATAAAACTATTAATAAAAAAGGATTCAAACGGCGCCGTTTGGAACTGGAATTGTTAGAAATGGATATGTAGTCAGTTTCTAATTAATAAAACAATTAAAAAAAATTGTCTGAAACGGCGCCGTTTGAATGCATCCCCTTCTCTGCGTTAAATCCCTAATTTGACAAAACCATCACCATCTCTCTCGCGCGCATTTGCTGCGTTCGTCATGTATACGCAGCAAACTTCTTTGTCTTCATCTCTCTCTCTCTCTCTCTCTCTCTCTCTCGCGTGTCCTGTCTCTCTCTCTCTCGCATCTCCTATCCCTCTCTCTTGGTCTCTATGCAAGACCGACGACCACCAAGCGCTCCACCATCGTGCGCAGCACCTCCCGTTTAGCAACAACACAAGCATTCGTCTGTCACGGTAAGGTGAGTTTCCAATTTTTTTTTTCGTTTTCGTTTAGGGTTTTCACTAGGTAATTTCTTTTTTAAAATTTCATTTGCTATTTATATAATTTCTTTTTCTTTTCTTTTTTAAAAAAGAAGATTAGTTGTTGTTGGAAAAGTTTTGCCTGGTTTTTCGTTAATAATTTAAATCAGCATCTCCAGGTGTTGATGCTTTTGTCCACACTTATGTGAAGAGTCTACTATTAAGCGTCCAAGAAGAAGTGGAAGATCCAACACAAAGTTCTCTTTTTACTCAATTTTCAGTCTGTATCTTATAATTAGTTAATAATAATTTATATATTCTTGCAGTATCATATATATTGATTAATGTTGAAAAGTTTTGATTCTCTTACTAATAATTTACAGTACTTCTATGATCATATATAGGATTGTAGCTTTTGTGGGTATGTAATTCATTTTATTTTATAATTTGAATGATTTTTTTATTAGACCAGAATGTAATTGCATCAATATTAGACTTAGATGCTCAATAAGTATAGCAATTGTGTTTGTAAATATATATGTTATGCTGTCATATATTTCCAATTTTAAGAGTTCGTGCGGATATATTGTTATTAATTCTATATTTTGAAATTTGATTATTGTGAATTTTTACTGAACTAAAAATTAATAATTAGTTGAGCTAACATATATATATATATACATATATGTGTGTGTGTGTGTCTGTGTGAACTTCAAATTTGTTAAACAAAGAACAATTACAAAATTGAATATGCATATTCTACATGTAAGTTTTTGTAGTTTTAATTTTTACTTCTTTGTACAGATTTAATAAATTAATTAATAGATATTTGAGAAATTTTATTAGTTTTTACATATTTCTGCAGGAAACTTGCATATTAATAGATATTTCTGCAGGAAACTTGCATATTAGCAGATATTGCCCTAGTGGTACCATTTCTTTGTGTATTTCAGGTGATTTCTAGAGAGGGGCATTATTCATTTTTATACTTCCTGACAAATATTTGTGCAATTATTGGAGGTATCTTTCTTCTTTCTTCACCACCACTCTTCTAGCCTTCACTGGGACAAATGTTTGTGCAATAAATTAGAGAGGAACATATTGAATAATGCAAGTTTGTTCAAGTGTATTTCCTAAAAACAGAAATTACTTTTTACTATTAGCAAAACCAATTCTCATTCATTAATTCAATTTTTAAATGTTTAAAATTGAAAATCGTTTTGGTGAAAGAAATTTTAACTTATTGAAATTATTTTACTGACTCTATCTGTGAGTATTTGGGACATATTTTTTCCAATTTCTAGATGGTAAAAATTACAAGGTAACACCATTGATACTCTTAACACAGTTGTTACAGTGTCATATAGCTATTGGAAAAATTTTTGCCAGACTCCAACAAGATCGAGCTAAAGCTTGGTTGGGTCGGAAATATTTTGCCTAACATAACCTATATTATGGTTTTCCTTTTACACATTAGCAATGAATTTTTATATAAATAACAAGAAACCCTTAGAAGTAAAATATTTTTGCTTCTCTGAGCTTTAGTTAACAAATAATTTAATACATGGCACTTGTAGACTTCCGCTAATGAATTTTCTATTTTTCTTTTTCTAGTTTCTCTCTCTCTTTTGATTTCAGTAACTAATGGCCTTGTTACTCTTTTCAAGTGTTTCTACAATGGCTGGATTTATTGTCTCATTTGTGTATCATGGTCAAAAAGCAATCAAGAAAAAGGTTGAACTTGGCAAATTCTGATAATATTTTCAGTTGAGTTTCTGCTCAACATTTATGGAAGGGTAGAACACAATGGAATTGTTTCTTCACAAGAGCCTTTCATACTCACACTGATGCTCAAAGTGATGGTACTGTCTAGATAAATTTTATTTGATTTAGTCTAAAGAATATAAGTTTATTAGTTATTTAAATTGTTTGTATTTGAGAGAATTATTTTAATTTGATGTTAACTTTTTCTATTTGATTTTAGGTTAATTTCATTAGAAATGTGTAAATTGAAACATTAGAAACATGGAGGATTACAATATTGAATATAATGGATGTTTCCAACAGAGAAAATATAAACGGATTTGGAAATCGAATGGGAGAGAATGTTGGTTAACAACAAAAAACTTAGAAATGGATTTAGCAACGAAAGTCATTTTAGCAATGGAATTGGAAACAGAATCAGCAACGGATGAAATCCATTGGAAAAGTATCAAGAAACGAATTGAAAATGGATTTAGAAATGGAATGGAAATGGTTTGAAAAAGAAATTCGCTCTCAAGAGGTTTGAAATTAAAAACGAAATTGCTGAAAAATTAGCAATAGATATCTCCGTTGACATAATAGAAATGGATGTCTATATCCGTTTTTAAATGATTTAAAAACACCAATTATTGTCACAGACAAAATCCATTTCTAAACCGTTTTAGTAATGAATTTTTTGCATTTGGAAATGAAAAAATCCATTTTTAAATAGCAATTTTCTTGCAGTGATAAAACTGAGTTTTCTTTTCATTAACTGTCAAAATGATTGCCTTTCTATATATCTCCTAAATCAGCACAAGCTATGTAAAAAGCAAATGAAAAAAGCCTTATCACCTAGGCATTTATCTTTTGTCAACTATCCAGAGTGTCAACTACCTAGTGTTAATTGTACCATCTATACATCATGGGTCAGTAATATATCTCAAAGCACTCATAAAAAATATGGGTTGATTCAAAAAAATCTAAAAAATCAAAATTCTAACCTACGATAAGGTTGGTATTTACTGAAGGTCTAGTCAGCCCATCTATGCCACTTTAGATGTAGGTCCTTATAGTCGTCATAGTCCTCCGGGTCAGCCTATCTAGTAGAGTCTAGGATTGTCTCTATAGGATCCTAGAGTCTAGCCTCGATTTACTAAGTTAGAGTCTAGCTCATATGCACCAGTCCTAGCTTTTGAAATCCCAGTCTCAACCACATGAGCTCCCTAGACCAATTGCCAGGAATAGCACAGTAACCTAAGGTGAAAACAAAATATCCTAAAAAATGGTCCTTATTAGTAGTAAATCTTGAGTGCCCCATCTGATTGATTAGTTTAGAGTTAGGGTAGAAAGTGATGCGGTCCATGACCAATAGATCGACTATCTGAAAGCAAGCCGACGGAACCAAAGATCTCTTAGTACTATACCAGTCACATCTCTATAATATCTAGTTCAACCTCAACTCGAGTTGCCATTGCAACAACTTATTGTCAGAACCCAGCCTCACCACGGGTCGCCTAGATCTATACTGTGATGGCTCATATGGGTGACAATATGGAGGGTTAACCACCCTCAACCAAACCTATAAGACCAGACATCGCACGAAAATACTGAAGTAAAATATGCATTCAAATGCAAAACTTTCAAAAGCCAAATAGGCATTCATATGCAATCATATGCAATCACTCAAAAACAACCACTATTCAAAACCTAAGCCTTTTCAGAAAGCACCTTAGCCAAATTCAAAAAATCCAAATCAAGTTCGAAATTTCTTACCTGAAGTAAGGTTGAGCTAGCAAACTAGATCCCATCAACCTAATATGCTCAATCGAGGCTTAGGATGGTATCAACTAATGCCATGTTGGCTATCCCTGCTCCTCACTCTATCTATAGTACCAAGTTTGCCACTCTCAGGTCACCCCAGCAAACTAGACCAATCAATGAGTGCTCACCAACTAGAAAACTAGTGCCTTAGTCCTGAACCTCTAAAACTCCACATTTGTGAAGTCTAGTGAATTTTGATAAAGCTCAAATAACGTCACCAACTTAGCCTGATCCTCATTAACCATCCCCCTTGCCTCCTCTACTATCAGGCCTAACATCCTCATGAAGGTCTTAAAAACCCAGACCCGGTTGGTGCAACCATCAGAGCCCTCTTTGAATCTATGCCTAAAAAAGATGCAAATTCTTTATAAGTTGGGAACATCTCCTCATAATGCATGCAAAATCAAAACACGTGTGCTTATGGATCCCACAAGTGTATACAAGCATCCATGAAAGCCCGATCAACTGGTAAGCCCTATAAAGTCACTAAGGCAGCCATATTGTACCGACTAAAGTTTATTCCATCAATCTTTTCCAATTTCTTAGTCTACACTTGCATGTCAATACTGAAATGACTCCATTTTTGGGTAGGGTTTTCAAAATTTAAAAATTCAAGCACCGGGGCACAAAACGATAACATTTTTATGCCAAGAAATGAGGTATATATAGGACTCCAACCACCAAGCTGCTCAGGTAGCCAGTACCGAGCAGCTTAGCATCAATATTAAGAAGGCCAACTAATGGCACCTTTACCAATATCGACGGAGCAATCCTAATACCGACAAGATAGCTTTGGCACCCGCCATGCCTCTTTCAAAAACTACAATTTTCTTGCAAAAAGCTTTGATTTTTAAGGAAAAATTCAATTAGTCCTTTCAAAATAACACTAGAAATGCAGTTTTGAGACAATAATACATTGGCTTTTACGAAATTCAAGGTTTTCAGACTGCAAATCTAGTAAAATTTTCATCAAAATTGAGTATTCATACTCAAAACTAATTTTGGCAAGCCTGACCTAAAATTTTTTAAAATGCTTACTCAAAAGTTGAGCCGAAACTCATGATTAGCCGTCCTACATCATGCATATTATTTTATCTCCTAACCATGAATTTTAGGCCAATAAGGCAATGAGACAGGCAGTCAGTGTGAAATTCTAAAAATAGGCAATTGTGCAAATCCGCCAATCATTGCATAAAATAAGCAATTAGTGGATGTAATAGTTAGAAATTCACAAGTTCAAATCAGGCAGTCACTGCAAGTTAGGAAATTAGTGCAAAACTCTTATAATAGGCAACCCGTGCAAGTTAAAAATAGTGTAACCAGTGTAAGAAGTCTGAATAGGCAATCAGTGTAAGTTTAAATCAAGTAGTCATTTCAAGTTAGGCAGTTAGTGTAAAACTCTTAAAATAGGCAACCATGCAATTTAAAATTAGTGCAATTAGTCAATAAGTTCAAATCAAGTGGTAAAAGCAAGTCCAAACTAGTGCAGTTAGTGTAACTGATTGTAGTCAGTGCAATCTTAGCTAAAATAGGCAATCAGTGCAGAATAAAAAATTAAAGCAATCAGTGTTGAATAATGGAAAATAAGTAGAGCAGACACTCAAGTATAAATAGAAAATTAGATAAATAATAGTTATTGAGTTTACAAAAGAAGATGCCAACACCGAGGCAGCATCAATATAAAAATTGCTATAAACTTAGTGCAAGGACTACTAGAGCCTGATACTAAAAGACTATTTTAGAAATAGAAATGAAAAGGGATAAGCACAAGGCTGAAGCATCAGTGAAGTCTCCTTTTGAGCTATAATATGAAAACCATGGTTAGTTTAAGTAGAATAAATATGCATGATGCATGACATGCCATTTTTGAGGGTCTGGCTCAACTATTGAGGGAGCTTCTGTGAGAAATTAGGCTCGATATGCCGATGTTTATTCTCAATCTGACTCTTTTCTCTCTTCTTTTTTTTTTCATGGACATGTTAGCACTAGACAGCTTGAAATAGGCGCCGCTGTCCTCTAAAATGGTGTCATTTTGGCATTTGATTTATGCTAGGATGGCGCCGTTCTGTGGCTCATCGATGCCGATTGTAGCCTGATCGACGCTGGCACGTTTCTGGTGGGTGAAGGTGGGAGGCCTATAAATACCTCATTCGTGGCTCCAAAACATTGTCATTTTCCACCTCGAGGCCCAATTTTCCCAAATTTCACGCACTCTGCCAAAAAAATGGAGCCATTCATCAGTTATGGCATGGAAAGATGGACCAAGAGGCTAACAAAAGTGGAGAAGATTAATTTAAGCCAGTTTGGTATGGCTTCTTTGGCGACGCTGAAAGGCTTGCCAGTAGACTGGATTTTTTGGAGGCATGTTTGTACCTGTGGGATCCACAAACTCATGTTTTTTGGTTAGGTACACACTTTGAAGAGATGTGTCCGACATACAAGGAGTTTACGACTCTATTGGGCAATGATTCTAAGAGGCCTCCGATGGTTGCACCGATAGGGACTAGGTTTTTTAAGAGTCTCATGAGGATGCTCGATCTCTCTGTGATAGAGGCTAAGGTGTTGGAAGTAGGAGATCGGGTAGAGTTATCTAGGTTGGTGGAGTAGGTTATGGATCCACTCGAGTTCATCGACCTAGAGCACCAGAGGTTTAGGACTCGGGCTTTAATTTTCCGCTTAGTGAGCACTAGTATATCAACTGGTTCAGTAGGCTGGGGGGATTTGAGGGTGATAAAATTCCTTAACATTTTATTTTATATATGAAAGTGAAACTTGACACATATCTTAAACAACACCAAAATGTTTTATATGATTAAGCTATAATTCAAGAGTTTTTTGAAAACGAATCAAAACTTTTAGATTACATTCTAAGTTCTATTTTTTTCCATATTTTTTTAATTTCTAATAATTGAAATACAAATTGAAAAATTATCAAAAAGAGTAATGGAACTTCAATTTAAAATAGAAATACTCTACATATTAAATTGGACTACTTATTTCAATTAATCACAACTAAACCATTAAAAAAACTCTAAACTTTGCGAGTAATTTTAATTGTATTCTAAATCCAATTTTTTCTCATAGTACCTTGAACTTCAACTCTAGTTACTATAACATTATAATTTTAAATTGTATCAATTTAATAAATAAAATTTTATTTTGATTGGACCTATACTTTCTCTTATGATCAAGTTAATAAAAAATTTATGATTTACAACATCCTAATTAATATGGATAAAAATTTAAATGCATTAGAAGTCAAGTAAAATTATAAGCATAATATTTTAGTTAATTATAAGCATAGAATTTTAATTCAGGTTTTCATATTGTCATTTCTTAAGTATGAAATTTTACTTAGGGTTTATTGAAATTATACTTAATTTAGATATCTTATAAAAATCGTTTTATTCATTATGGCCTAATTTTATTTTTAGAAAATCATTACTTGTTGTCAATATTATATTAATATAAAGAAAAGTATTTTTTAAAAATGGGTTTATTATTTATTATTTTACTAGAAGCGGTGGTGATGATGAAAAGATTAATTTTTTACTTAAACAATTAGAGTGTTAAACTTATATTTTTATTATAAGTCAAAACCAAAATAATTTGAAATTACATGAAATGACTAAATTTATGTAGGTCAAACTTATGTTTATACCGAGACACCCATTTGTACAAAATTACCACTAGATTTCTTTCATTTTATAACATTCTTCATTCACAAAAGCTTAGCTTAAGTGCAAATTGGTTTTATCTTTAATATAATGTATATGAAAAATAACACATGCTAGTCAATAATCTATTATTTATTCCACGCATTAAAATAACTTTCAATAGTTATTTATTTATGAATTTATTGGTTACTGTGAATGGTATATAACTTTCAATAGTTAGTAACATATATTAGGTTGTAACAATTTGGGTCAAGTGAATTCGAATTTGGTTTAAATGTAATTTATAGATAAAAAATACTTTTAATTAGTTTAATTTTAACATGTTTATTAAATAATCTCGTTACATAAGTTCGAGCTAAACTTGATAAATTTATCAAATTGAACTCAAATGAATTTTTTCCCAAATCGAGTTAATAGAATAACTCATAAGCGGTTTAGTTTATTTATAGCCCTAATATGCTAGCCACTATTGTGGGGAGGGAAACAATCATTATTTTGTCGAAATTGATGTTGCAAATAGGGGTGAACATTCAGCTAATTCGGTCGATTTTAGTAAACTTTTTAACTGAAATAAATTAATCGAAACTAACCTAATTAATTTTTTAATTGAACTTAACCGAACCATTTTGGCTAAATTAATTTTGATCATTAACTGAACATAAGTTAAAGATAATGAAAACTTAATTGACCAACCAAATTTAATCCAAATTTTATGATTAACCGACTTAACTGAAGTAATTAATTGAAGCTATTAACATTATTTAATCAAAATAAAAATCAGAATATTTTTTTTAATCAAAACGATGTAGTGTTGAGAGTCGGTTAAATTGCTTAATTCGGTTAAATTAATTTTTAACTAATAGCCAAAATTTTAATTTCTTTTAACTGAATATTTATTCATCGAATTGAATTGAACAAATTAATCAAATTAATAAAATTAATCAAATTGAATGCTCACCCCTAGTTGCAAATATTACTTAGTGTCCTTTTTAATTACTTGTAAGATTATTTTATTTATTTATTTTTCTAATATCATATCATTAGAAAATAAAATTAATGCATGCTTAAATTAAGTATGCACAATAATAAACGCATTTTAATATTTAAGACAAGGTATAGAATCACAATTTTTTTTTTTTACTCCAAAACTTGTAATTTAAATTAAATGGAAAATGGTGAATTAAAATAGTATTTCTAGATACATAATATAAGCTTTTTGTACAATTCCATATTATTATATTAAAAAGTATAACTTGAGTGCACACACACAAGTGGATTTTGCAAGAAAGAAAAAGACAACTTAGACTTTTTTTTTACTCACAGTGTTGCATTCTCTTTGGCATCTCACACTAGCCCTAGCAATCCCATCATTGAAGCTCATCTTCACCAGTGAGGATCCTTTGATCTCTAGTCTTCTTTTTTTTATTGGTTTCTTAACTATTTTCTGTTTTGATCTGGCTAAATTGAGTAATTTTGGGCTTTATGTTAGTAAGCTCTACACTTGATTTAACTAGAAATTTGATATGAAAATATGAAGAATTTATTTTTAATTTCCCTTTATTGTAGTGATTTTTTTAGTAAATTCGCTTTGAAAGAGAAAAGTAAAGCATTTGTAATTGAGTGAAGATTTGAAAACAAAGGCAAGATTAGTAGAGGAGGTACCCAAGTTCTAGAGTTTGGACATAAAAAAGTTCAGAATCTTTTATATTTTGATGATTTGTGGACTTGATTACTTGAGTTGGTGAATATATAGAATTAGAACAATAAGAATACAAGATTTTGTGGTTTAATTAAAGTACGTAACATGTTTGATGAAATGTCTCATAAGAATATTGTCTTTTGGCCGAATTTGATATTTTGACATAGCGCTGATCAGTATTTAAATAAATTGATTATTTTTATCCTTCATCATTAAATTGATATTTTTCATGATGGCTTTAAGGATCTAATCAGTTTGTTTGTGAAGTTGTTATTGTTTTTTATTATTGAACTAATTCGTTTGTGACGTATATATTTGATAATGTCCCTGTGTTATGAAAAAAAAAAAAAAAGTTTAATGCATAATCTTTCAAGCTTTAAAAATGACTTTATTTTAGTACAAATCATTATTTGTAATGAACTTCAATAATATAATAATCCATGTTGGTTAACTTGTACATAAAACTATGATATTTTAGTTTTGGTGTTTGCATATATAAAATACCTATAGATAAAAAGTATTTTAGTTTTGTGTTGAAAGTAGACTGATGTATAGCAGGACAACAAAGCATGAACAAAAAATTACAAGTCCCAAGTATAACAGTTACCAATCATATATTACTAACTCAATATGGTTTATGTACATGTACATCATCATTTTTATCTACAATAGAATGTATGGAATGAAATGGTCTATTTGATAGATAATATTTGAAACCTATTTCTATTTGATCACTTGATTTGGTATCTTTATCAACTAAATTTTAATCTTTAATTTGTTTTTCTTTATATTTATAGTGCCATTCATAACTAAATTTTGTGTATCAATTGGTATAATTGAGCATGTGCCTTCTGAGGTTGTATAGTATAACTAGACTTTAGAGCAAAACTTAAAATAGTAAAAGTATATCAAGTTCTGTAGTTCTAGAATAGTAAATGTGTGTTTAATTGTAGAAATTTGGAGTAATTTTCTAGAAAAATTTTTCAAGAAAACTATAAAACAAAGTTTTACCTTTAAATCATTTACTTTTCAATTTGAAAGACTAGAAAATGGCTTTTCAATTCCAGAACTTAACTAAGATTTGGATAATAACTTTAAGTTGATTTTCACAGTTTTCATTTACGACAAAAATTGTTCACCATTTTTTAAAAAATGACAGTTTCGTAATTAAAATTATAATATCTATACAATATGTTTTCAATATTTTCATTGAAAAAATAAAACACATAAATAATATAAAAAATTATATTATGCTTTAATATATAATTAATTTTATTATTAAAATTATACTATATCTGAAATACCCCGAAATTTTTATTTCAAAGTTATTTTTCATTTAAATTTAATCGTTAGATTTTGTAGCCAATAATATTATGCCACGTAATATTTATTGGGACAGAAAAATCATTTTTTGGTTTGCTCTAAATTTTTCGATTAAAGATCGGACCAATTATTTTACCAAATTAGACCCGAATCGGATATTTTCGAAAAAATACTGTGCGTCACTATTTTTTTTCTCCCCGGCAACTTACCTTGAACGGTTTATTTTATTTAATTATTAAAACTTTTATTATTTTGTTTTTATATAATAATTTTATAATTTAAAAAAAAAATGTGTTAAAAGGCGTCGTCTTCTTCCTCACTGCGCGACACCACCATTCTCTGCCTGCTCTCTCTCTCAGCTGCCAGCTCCTCCTCTCTGCCACCAGCCACCTCCACTGCCTCCAGCCACCACCGCCTCCAGTTTCTTCTTCTTCTTCTTCTTCTTCTTCTTCTTCTTTCTTTCTCCCTGTCTCTGTCTCTGTCGCATCATCCCTGCGCGACTTCCAGCCAGCGTCTGCAGCACCGCCTTGAGCCACCAGCAGTTCCTCCCTCTCGCGAGCAGCAGCAAC
>CANUEP010127474.1:0-86518 GCA_947857235.1 Jatropha podagrica | reverse complement strand
CCCCCCCCCCCCCCCCCCCCCCCCCCCCCCCCCCCCCCCCCCCCCCCCCCCCCCCCCCCCCCCCCCCCCCCCCCCCACCCCACCCCCGCACCCCCCCCCCCCGCCACCCCCCCCCCGCCCCGCCCCCCCCCCCCCCCCCCCCCCCCCCCCCCCCACCCACCCCCCCCCCCCCCCCCCCCCCCCCCCCCCCCCCCCGCCCCCCCCCCCCCCCCCCCCGCCCCCCCCCCGCCGCCGCCCCCCGGGGAGGGGTGCTGATAGAATACTTAGCTTATTTATAAATATAAATTACTATATCTCCTTATTAATAGTTAGTTAGAATGCTACTATGGACAAAATAAAATAGATATATTGAACATGTGAACTCATTGTGTATAAATAAGTTTACTTTGTTCAATAGAGTTATAGTGGAATATATTCTTTTATTCTTAAAGTTTCCATTAATGCGTCTTTGTCTTTCTCTCGAGCTTGAGTTGCTCAAATGTTTGGTTATCGAAATTCAACTTTATTATGAAAAATTATTTTCCTAAGAAAGTAGAATGAAGTAATACAAAAACAAAAATTGAATTATTATGTTTAGATGACGAGAAAAATTATAATAATAAATGTTATTATAAAACTTTTGTATTTTATCAATGTATGCATCTTATGTACATAATAGAAGTCAGCCTGAAAGTTCTATTGTGAAGGCTATATTGTAGAAGAAAGTTTAATATTTTGCTTAAAATACTTTCATAATACTGATACTAAATTTAACTCATTGAAAGAAATTTCGAAGGCAATCAAGATGATTTATACAAGGGATTATCTATATTTGCATAAAGTAATTAACCCTTTAATAAAAGATAAGTCTAGATCTCTTGAGAGTCATGAGTGAAAATAAGCTCATCTTTATGTGTTGAAAACTTGTGAAGAAATGCAACCTTTTTTAGAGTATTTCTTTTTATTACTGCGATAATATTTTTTTGTGTTATATATTCATTTATTTAATATTATTCTTTTATTGTTATATATGTCTTTTAGTGAATATGAGCAGGGTATGCATAACATGGAGTTTCATGAGTGATTTATAATCTAATAAGTTTTCAAAATTTTAATTTAGTCTTTTCACATTTTAAACATATAGTTTAGTTAGACGAACTTCTTTTTTTCCATTTGTGAAAAATCTTTTATTATAACATATTGTAAGGTTACACAGTAAAAAAAAAATACAAATGCAAATAAAATCTTTGGCTAACATCCTTTAAATGGTGTTTAATGATTTTCAGGATATGTAATAAATAGATTCAAATTTCTTATAAGGCAACTTGAAGGAAAAATGATAAACCAAAATACTGGTGTTATGATAAAAGGAGTTATGGGTTTCAAAAATAATTTATATTTTGTAGTTTTAACTGAAAAAGTAGAACTTATTATTTGGAGGTAACAAATTGTTTTATGTAAATGTGATTGATGGGATGTACACAGTGTTGAAATATGAGTAAACTATTTGTATTTGCATTTCAAGCAAATAAGTTTTTTTTATGTCAAAGATGGTTTTCATTATAATTGACTTATTGTTTTGAAAAGGCATTTAGAATAATTTTTTATTTTCTATTATATGATGTGAATAATGATAAGTTGCATATTGATGAAAAAACATTTCAACAAGATGGTTCACAAATTTGTTATGACATTTTCAGCGCATTTAAGAAAGCTAAAAATTTTATGAGTTGGCATAAAATTGATATTGATATTTTTATTATTGTTGATGGTACCATTAAATATTTGGGATCTGGGCCTGAATTCAATTATATAGACTTATTATTGTAGATGATTGAATCTTGCAATGTATAATTGAACAAAGGTAAAAATATAATAACTTCATCTGTATTCTATTACAATTTTCACTTAAAGTTATTTTGGAGTTTTATAGAATTATATATTGTATTATAATATTATATTTATAGCCTTTTGTAAATAAAGAATGTGTTAAGTCCTGCAATAAAATTAAGAGAATAATCACAGCAGCAGAATAATAAAAAATGAGACACACAAAAATTTACGTGGTTCACTCTTAATTATTTTAGGGCTACGTCTATGGAATAAATTCTGAATATTTCTTCCACTATAAAAAATGGTGGGCTTACAAAGAGATTAATACAATGAGATAAAATAGTGATACTCATAGTGTTTTTCAAAACACTCAAAAATAATTTTCTCACTATTTTGTCACTCCCCCGTTTTAGGAGACCCTTCCTAAAACACTTTCTGCGTTTTTCTTTTATTTTGCGCTTCTTCTCTATGTTTTTCACTTGCACTCGCTCACATATTTATAGTAAGAAAAATGAATGTATTAAAAGAGGTTTATGTGAAATAGTTCACCGGCCAAAGAAAAAAAAAAGGAAAGAAAAAAAACGTGGGTGGTGGGTTGTTTTCCCACTTGAATGGGATCCACGCCAACAAATCTCCCCTCACATTCAAGTGGGTAGGTTTGTCATGTCCGCTATCCCCCTACAAGTAACAAGTTTCTCCGTAGGCAAGGCTTTAGTCATTATCGTTGGTGTGTGTTTTCTCAAGCTGAAACGATTTCATCTCTAGCTTATCTCGAATCCAGTGATACCTTACGTCAATGTGCTTTGACTTGAAGTGAAAAGTCGAATTCTTGCTAAGATGAATAACATTCTGACTATGATAGAATAAAACATACTTCTCTTGTTCAAGGCCCAATTCCTATAGGAATTTCTTCATCCATAAGAGCTCCTTGCTAGCTTCTGTAATAAAAATATACTCAGCCTTGATGGAAGATAACACAAAACATTTTTGTAACTTTGATTGCCAAGACACTGTTGCTCCTGCAAAAGTCATCAAGCATCCAGTAGTGGATTTTTTAGAATCTACACCACCGGCCATATCTACATCTGTGTATCCGTCCAACACAGATTTACCATTACCAAAGCATAAACATACTTTAGGAGTGCCTTTGAGATACCTAAGAATCCATTTCACTGCATTCCAATATTCTTTTCGCGGGTTTGAGAGAAATCGACTAACTATTCCAACAACATGAAAAATATTCGGCCTTGTGCATACCATGGCATCCATTAAGCTACCAACCGAAGATGCATAAGACACTTTTTTCATCACTTCTTTTTCTTTCTCACTTGAAGAATACTGACTGGAACTTAACTTGAAGTGGCCTACAAGTGGAGAACAAATTGGCTTTGCATTGACCATGTTAAACCTGTTGAGATACTTTCTCAATGTACTTCTCTTGAGACAACCACAAGTTTCTATTCTTTCTGTCTCAAGAAATCTTCATTTCAAGAATCTGTTTTGCAGGTCCTAAATCCTTCACTGCAAAGGACTTAACAAGCTCTTTTTTCAAGCTATCAATTTTCTTATTATCTTAGCTCATAATTAATATATCATCCACATATAACAAGAGAATAGTAAATTTTTCATCTACAAACTTTTTCATAAATACATAATGATCAGAAGTAGTTTTGTCATACCCGTGGTTCACCATGAAGGACTCAAACTTCTTGTACCATTGCCTAGGAGCTTGCTTGAGGCCATACAAGCTCTTCTTCAATCTACACACCAGGTGCTCTTTGCCTTTGACTTGAAATCCTTTTGGTTGCTCCATATAAATTTCCTCCTCTAAGTCACCATGGAGGAAAGCAGTCTTCACATCAAGTTGTTCAATTTCCAAATTCATATTGGCGATCAAACCAAGCACAAATCGAATAGAAGATATTTTGACCACTAGCAAAAAAATTTCTTCAAAATCAACTCACTTCTTCTGACCAAATCCCTTCCCAACAAATTTTGCCTTGTACCTTGGCTGTAAGTTATCTTGTTCAGTCTTCAATTTGAACACTCATTTATTTTTCAGTGCTTTCTTGCCCTTAGGTAGTTTCACCAATTCATATGTATGGTTCTCATGCAAGGATTTCATCTCCTTTTACATGGCTTTCAACCACTTATCCTTGTGACTGGATTTCATGGCCTCTACATAGTCTTATGGTTCTCCCCCATCAGTCAACAAGACATACTCATCAAAAGACTATCTCTAGAAAGGTATTCTGCCTCTTGTAGATCTTCTCAATTGAGGTGGTTGTTCTGTAACTATTGGCTCTGTGTCATTCTGTACAATTTCACCATCATTTTCTTACTCATCTACTCTGTTACCTTATAGTACTACAAGAGGTTCTTCCTCAAGATCAATAGGAAACTCATTGAAAAACTTTGACTTTTCATTTTTGTTAAAGTCTTCAATGGTTTAGTCTTCTAAGAACACTACATCTTTACTTCTTACAATCTTCTTTTCAATTGGATCCCACAGCCTATACCCAAATTTTGTGTATCTGTAAGCCATAAAGATACACTACTTTGATTTGGAATCAAGCTTGGATCCTTGATCTTTGGGAATGTGAACAATGGCCTTGCATCCAAACAACCTAAGGTGATAATACGAAACATCTTTTCTTATCCATCTCTTTTCTGGTACATCTCTATTAAGAGAATTTGAAGGAGAAAGGTTAATCAAATAAACTGCAGTCCTCATTGCTTCACCCCAAAAGCTTTTAGAAAGTTTAGCATGAGAGAGCATACATCGAATCCTTTTGCAAATGTTGTTCATTCTCTCAGCAACCCCATTTTGTTATGGAGTTTTAGGAACTGTCTTCTCAAGTCTAATGCCATGTTCCTTGCAATATTTTTCAAATGGTCCTCGATACTCACCACCATTGTCAAATTTGACATACTTTAACTTTCTTCTCGTTTCTCTTTCGGTGTTGGTATGAAAATATTTTAACATGTCTAGCACCTGATCCTTTGATTTTATAAGAAAGTAACATAACATGTGCAGTCACTAACAGACTTATCAATCATAGAGCAAACATCGGTATGTACCAAATCTAAAATATCGAGTTTTCTATATGGAGAAAGGGACCTCTAAAATTAAACTCTATGTTGTTTTCTAGACAAAAAATCAGTGCAGGTCTTCACCTGTCAAGGGTAGGATCTTCTTTTCGGTAAGAGTCTCAAGTCCCTTCTCACTCAAATGATCAAGTCGTTTGTGCCACAACTCTATGGAGGAATCTTTAACTACATTCGCAATCTCTATGCAAAGGTATGATAAAGAGTATTCTGCTTCTTTCTTTTGCCAAATGTCAAGTTACCTCTTAAAAGCCTCCATATAACATTGGCAAAAGAATTCTCATAATCCAAATCATCAAGTAGATGAACAAAGATTAGATTAAAACATGCATTTGGAGTGTATCTCACATCTTCCAATCAAAGTTCATGGCCAACATTGGTTTTAATACATACTCTCCCAATACCACGATGTTTAGCAAGAGTACCTTTTAACATTTTGACATGACCAAAATTTCCAAGAGTGAGAGGCAAAATACTTTTTATTGGAAGTAATATGGTATGAACATGTTGAATCAAGCACCCAAGTGGAATCTTGACTGGTGGAAGTCTCATTAGTATCATCATGAGAGACACATACGTCACCATTAATTGCAATTGAAGCTGACTTTATTTCTTCTTTCTCCTCATTTTTCTCCTTTACTGGTTCCTTCTTCCATTCCTGCAATGTCTGCATGTGACCAGGCTTACCACAATGGTAGCACGTAATACCCTTTCTTCACTTGTCATTCCTATTTGGATTCTGAGGATATCTGGTTTTATTCCTCCCCCTTCTTTCTGTGACTCAAATAAATGCTTCTAAATGGCTACTCGATCCTTGTTCCTTTCGTCTGGCTTCTTCTTTAGAATGTTATCCTTAATTGTATTTAAGGATAGCTTCCCTTTAGGAGTTGAGTTGCTAAGTGATACAACTAAAGTCTTCCAGCTCTCTCGCAAGGAACTCAACAGAAGTAATGCTTGCACCTCATCATCTAGCATTAAATTCACAGTAGCCAACTGGTTCAAAATTTCTTGAAATTCATTCAAGTGCTCACAAGCATGTATTCCTTCTCTATACTTCAAATTCACAAGCCTTCTTGTCATAAAAGTTTCATTCTGTGCGTTCTTCCATTCGTACAGGTTCTCGAGCTTTTTCATAATGAATAGGCTTCCATTTTCTAAGCAACATGGTGAACAACACTCAGGTCAATCCACTGTTTGATTATTCCGACAGCCTTTTTATCAATTTTCTTCCATTCATTATCAGATTTTTCTATTGGCTTTACTCCCTTCAATTCAATTGTCTCAAACAGATCTTTACAAATAGAAGGTCTTCCATTAACATCTTCCACATTGGATAATTTGATAAAGTGAGTTTAACCATACTGCCCGTCAATTTGTTATCCATAATTTATTTATGGAATTTGATAAATAGTAACCGTATACGTAAATAGTAATAGTATACATGAACAGTGATAGTAATAGTACACGTGAATAGTAATAGTGAACAGTACTGGGCTTAATAGTACTAGACTATGTAACAGTAACTTCAATGGCAACTATTCACTGTAAGCTTTAAATTACTATTTTACTATTCATCACTTCGTTATTTCTGCAACTAATTTTCGAGCGGACTGTGCTAAAAGATTCGTTGTAATTTTCTCTTCATGGTATATTTATTTTTAAAATACATCAACTGATCCAGTATCAGTCTCTAGCTAGCTGGACTTTAAATCAAGTAGCAGTTCAAGAAAAATTTCTTTCTGATGTGGAAGGTCAGACTACGATACAACAACAGTGCATACTTGAAAAGATTCTTGACTACCATATTTGAATTTGCCAAAATCGAGCTCTGATACCATTTATTAGATCCCGCAATAAAATTAAGAGAATAATCACAGCAACAGAATAATAAAAATGAGACACACAGAAATTTATGCAGTTCACCTTTAATTATATTAGGACTACGTCAACAGGGTAAACTCCGAATATTTCTTCCATTATTAAAAATAGTGGGCTTATAAAAAGATTAATACAAATAGGATAAAATAGTGACACTCACAATATTTTTCAAACCACTCAAAAATAATTTTCTCACTATTTTGTCACTCCTCCATTTTAGAAAACCCTTCCTAAAACACTCTCTGCACTTTTCTTTTATTTTGCGCTTCTTCTATGTGTTTTGCACTTGCACTCACTCACATATTTATAGCAAGAAAAATGAATGTGTTAAAAGAGGTTTAAGTGAAATAGTTCATCAGCCAAAGAAAAAAAAAATGTGGGCGGTGGGTTGTTTTCCCACTTGAAAGGGACCCATGCCAACAGAATGCAATGAAATTTATTCGTACTTTTTCGATAGATTGAAAATTCAGTTTGCTCTTTGATATTGATTAAGGCCCTATTTAGCAGTAGCATTTCAAGCAATATTTAGAATTTTGATTAGGTCAAAATACTACCTTAATTAATTATAGCGTTCGGCAATATATTATTTATGCTGGCATTTAAATTTGAGACAATATTTCGTGAAATATTATCTTCATTAACATTTAGCATTTTATAATTATTTTATGACACTTATATCCATCACTTGTGTTTACCTTGTTTCCCACTTTCATACATTTTTTTGACATTTTATATTAAACAGCTAACCAAACAATTATTTATACCTAACATTTTTATCTTAAACCACATACTGAATATTTTATATTGAAATTTAATTTATATTTTTTTAATAGGATTAAAAATATTAACGATTATTTAATCAATTAAGCCACATATAAATAAAAAGTAGCCATAATTTTTATTAGTTATTTATAACATTTTATTATAGCTAAAGGCTGAAGAGGGAAGAGTGAAAAAGATTCAGGGGTGCATTCAATTAGAATTATGTTATATTTTAAAAGATTTCTCAATTTCAATGATATTCAATTTAAATTTTATTAGAATCTATTAAAATCTTATGGTATTCGATTTAGACTTTTATAAAATCTATTAAAATCTTATAGTATTAAATTATGACTTTTTAGAAGTTAATAAAAATTTGATGGTATTCAAAACTTTCTGATTTAGAGGGATTCTAAAAAATTATTGATTTCGGTAAATTTTAGGGTGCTAGGTATAAATAGAAAAGTTATTCACAAATCCAACTTTCAACCCAAAGGTTTCAATAGACTCTCATCCTGAAAATTTTCAAATAAAAAAATAAACTCTAACAATACTCTCTGTCTCTCTTCCGATCAAGGTCCACAAAAAAATCCAGCAACTTTTTCAATTTGATCACAGGTACAAATTTTGGCTTATAGTACATTTTGATATATATATATATATATACCATGACCATATAAATTAATTACTTGTATTCTATTGCTAAAATACAAATAAAAGTTAATATATAGGTAGTTTAAAATTAACATGTTTGTTATTAATTATATACAAATTATTGTAATTTCATCAAAGTCAATTAAAATTTATAAAAAAAAATATCATTAATTCATAAAACTCTATATAGAATTCTAGTGGAATTCCTGAAAATCTTACACTACATTTGGATGAAGTGAGGGAGGGATCATTAAAGTAAGGTATAGTAAAATATGGTATAGGAAAGTATGTAAGTGTTCTTCTGTTGTGTTTGGAGAGAATGTATGGTAAACGAAGGTTTAATAATACTTTTTTTTTTATGGTATGAGATTTTAAAGTTAAATATAAATATTATCAAAATACCCTTATCATAGAGAATTTAATTTTTTTATAAGACAAAATAATTTTTACATATTAAAATAATTCATTCAAAATTATATTTTAAAGATATTAATAAAAAGCAATACTGAAAATAAAAATATAATAATAAAATACATTTTTATAATAACATAAATTATTTTAATTTTAGTTAAAATATTTTATTTTAGTTCTTGTAAAACACGATCAAATATTTAATACCTTTTATTTTCTTTCATTACTTACAACTAATCAAATTATCTATTATTTTAACTAATAATACGCTCGTTCATTCATGTACAAATAATTTTTTATATCATAATTATAAGAATAAAAACTTGACAATGTTCTATATCAATTATAAGCTTGCTACCATTGAAATCTAAAATAAGAGATATGAGTCATCCAAACCTAATCTATAATAAATCTAAACTAATATATATGAATCATTTCAAATTACTAATTCACTACTAATTGTTTGGTCTATTACCCGTAGCTAGCATATGCAACAACAAAGTTTTGCATTGTTCCAGTGGGCATCCAAGTAGAACTCTCAACATCTCTGATTTTTGCACAAGATAGAGATAGGCAGTAGACATCATTTCCTTCTCAATTTCTATCTCAATTATTAAAGTTCATATCTCACTCTCTGAAATTGGAAGTCTTTTACTAGCATTTAATTGCTCATTGGTTGATTGCATAATAACATTAGCCATTTCAATAGTCGATTGCCTAATAGCATTAGCCACATTATCAAGCCCCTCTTTGAATTATATAATCTCAGTATCAATATTAGAATTTTTTCACCCTCTTAAAGTTTACAGCTTCAGATTGTCTTTGGAATCTTACTGCTTCAGGAGAATCCTTATCAGGACTTTCATTTTCACATGCATCAAAGTCTTCCGAAGTAACTTCATTTTGAGAAATCATAACATCAATCTCATCAATAGTATTTTCCAAAATTGGGTCACTTGCCTTTATCCTTTTACCGTTAGTTCTTCTTTGTCTCATTTTAGACGCAGTTTCAACATGATTTTCAATGGCCCTATCTTTTCCATAAAGTTAAACTAACTTCTCAAAATTTCGAATACATTTATGTCTCCATTCAATAGCTTCAGGTTTGACCTATATTTATAAGATATAAATACAATTACTCTATTTATTTCGAAAATTATAAGATAGAATATATATATATAAAAAAATAACCTTAATTAATTTTTCCCAGACTTTAAGTTCAGCTTTCCACATTTTAGTAACTAGATCCCAAGAAAAATCACTCATCCCATTCTTGAAAATATCATAGCATTGATTAAAATTTTTTTTAATTATTTTTATATGATTTTAAAATTCTCTTTAGTTATTGGCTTATCTGGAAATTTTTTCTTCAACTCATCCAAAATATTATTGATTGTATGTGTACTAAAAGTTCCTCCAATTCTATTTCCAATTATATATTGATGTAAGTATGCATCAATTAAATTTTCATCCATTTGATGTGTCCAAAAACACAAAGTATTACCATCTTCTGCATTCACATTCGTATTATAGAGACTTTTTCTTTTCAGCATTATTGATAACTACAAAAAAAAATGATAATCAATAAAATATAGCAACAATGCACTTGTAAAAAATTTAACTAACTAAATAAATAAGACTACTCCACAACAGATTAATTATCATACTTCATTTCATAAAAAAATCCTGAATTTCAAATTTAATATTTATTTGAAAATTCAAAAATAATAACAAACTCTAATAATGAAAGTAAATATAATATAAAAAAAAAAATCATGCATTATAATCCACACACATACTAGCTGTTATAGAATCCCTTAGCAATTCCCCCATTCCAGCATCCTTATTATTATTGCTAAAATCTTATCTTTTAAAATTTAATCTAATTCAACTAAAATGATATTCTTTAAATTTTTGAACCTAAAATCTTGCTATATATAGTTGACCCTGAAGTCTAGTAATTATCCCGAAAATTACAATTTTCCTTCTATTTTCCTGCTTTCTCATTGCAAAATTGTTGAGAGAATAGAAAGAGTGTTATTAGGAATATTTTTTATTTGTGTGTG
Source organism: Jatropha podagrica (assembly GCA_947857235.1). NCBI lineage: Eukaryota > Viridiplantae > Streptophyta > Magnoliopsida > Malpighiales > Euphorbiaceae > Jatropha > Jatropha podagrica. The sequence goes on along the minus strand of CANUEP010127474.1, from coordinate 75,827 downwards.
GTCTGTGAGTGAAGGAATTAGAAGAAAATAAAATTGATAATGGTACTTTGAATTAATTTAAGATTAGCATTAGCTATTCAGAAAATAGTTTAAGATAATAAATTTTAAACCTGTATTATTCTTTGATTTAAAATATTAGTATTGTTCTTGTAGTGTTTATTCTGTTTATGTGGGCAATATAATTGGCAGACTGCTTGCTTAATGACTTGATACCACCAAGATATGTGTGGCATCTTCCTAATGTAGGGTCACCACTGCATCGGAAGCTCCGGAGGTTTTATGGACAAACTCCTGCTACTGTGGGGATGTGCATTCAAGCAGGTGCTGCTGTGCCAGATGAATACGAACTAACCATGAGATTAGATATTGGGATCCTTTCCAATGTTAGAGAAGCTGAAATAATTGTTTGAGGCATTTTCATTTCATCTCTGTCTAAATGTAGCAGCAAAAGTAGAATATTAAAAAATAGAACAATTTAGATTTTTTCAGAAAATAACGGCAATTTTAGTTTTATCGGATACTCTTCCAAGATATGGTTTCTTCGCCTAATTTAGTTGCAAGTTTTACTTATCTTCCCGTTTGTTTATATGATAATGAAAAATGAGTTGATTGAAGGGTCACAAAAAATGAGTAATATTGTTCATGTATTCTTTTATCTCGTTATTTGATATGACCACCACTAAATTTAACCTTGCCTAACAATTTTTTATCCTTATTTATTTTGATATTATCTATTTTTTTAAGGATTTATTTATTTCTAAATACAAAAATAACCAGATATTTATGCTTTTTTTCTTTTTTTTTTTCCTTTCAAAAACTATAAATATCAATTAACAATTTTTTCTAATTATATCTACATATTTTAATAGAATAATTTTTTTTTACAATTTATATTTATTTTTTTAATTTAAAATAAATTTAGAATCAATGCTATTATATTTTATTCTATCTATTTTTAAAATTATATTTGAAAATAAAATTTAATAAGATAATCTTTCTTTTTTTCAAAAACTATATCTCCTTATTAAATTTTTTTTCCTCACTTATCTATATATTTTAGTTGGATAATTTTATTTTTTTAAAATTTATTTTGAGCCAATACAAAAAATAATCCATATATATATGCTTCTTTATTCCTTTATTTATTATAATTTTTAATTTAACAATTCATATATATTTAATTTAACATTGCTTACATATGTAAATTGTAATGTTCTTGCAATATCATATGTACTACATTGTAATCATTACAATTATAAATAAGATATTAATTAATTGATTTTTTATATGTATCAAATTTATCCATTTACATTATCAACTTAATAATATTATTATTTACTTGTGTATAACTAAAATATATAATTAATTAAGAATATATTTAAAAATATTTATACTATTGCAAATAATGTTATAATGTTCTTTGTAACAAATCATTTTTATATTTACCACTATTGATTTATTTTCAGTATAGTTTTATTCTTCTTTCTAAACGTTTTATAATTTATAATAGTTTATCAAAAATAATAATATAATTAACTATAATAATTTATTAAAATAATATTTAAATACCAACGCACAAAATGTGATTTTCGACTAGTTATGTATATAACGGGCGACATGTCATGTCTTATAGTGGGGTAGAGTATAACAGCACAGACTTAGGATACAAAATATGAGAATGCACATGATATAATAATTTTTAAATAAGTAGGATATTTATATGCTTAATACATATTATACATAATAAGTAATATATGAATATTTTAAATAAATAAATAATTATTTGTAATAAATTATAAACATAAAATAAAAAAACTTTAATTTCTTATTTCAATGAGATAAAAATAAATAAAAAAAAACTTCATTTTTATTGATAATTAAAAAAATCTTGATTGATTGGCTTGATATATGAAGTAATTTCATATATCAGAAGTTAGATTGTACGAATACGAGACACAAAATATGAAAACGTACATAATATGATAATTTTTATACAATTAAGATATCCACATGCTTAGGAATATACAGAATAAATAATACATTAATATTTTAAATAAATAAATAATTATTTGTAATAAATTTTAAATATAAAATAAAAAAATTTAATTTCTTATTTCAATAATATAAAAATAAATTAAAAAAATATTTTACTTTTAATTAATAATTAAAAAAAGAATTTAATCGATTAGTTTAGTGTATGGAGTAATCTCATATATCATGAGATATGAGAACATATGAAAAACGATAATTTTTAAAAAAATACGACATCAACATTCTTATGACACATAATACAAAATAAATAATACACTAATATTTTAAATAAATAAATAATCATTTGTAATAAATTATAAATCTAAAATAAAAAAAATTTAATTTTTTATTTCAAAGAAATGAAAATAAATTAAAAAAATACTTTACTTTTTATTAATAATTAAAAAATATATTTTGATTGATTAACTTGGTATGTGGAGCAATCTCCTATACTAAGAGATGAATTGCACGGATACAGAACATAAGGTACGAAAATGTACATAATTTAATAATTTTTAAACAAGTAGGACATCTATATACTTATAACACATTACACATAATAAGTAGTATATTAATATTTCAAATAAATAATTAATCATTTATAATAAATTATAAAAAGAAAAAATATCTAATTTTTTAATTTCAATATAATTAGTTAAATTCTAAAAATTATTATTATTATTGAAAAATAAATCAATAGTATGTGTTTATTTTTTATATAAGTCATATCATATGACTTTTACTTTAGTGAAAAATTTTGTAGGATATTTCAAGAAAACATATTTCAGTTAAGGATAACAATTTTACTTGACTGGGTGGATACGCGATAAGATCCGACATGATTTTAGCGAATTTGGATAATGAATAAACGAGTTTGGGGTGGATTTGGATAATATTTTTACTACCCATATGGGGTTTGAGTTAAATTCAACGACTCAGATACTCACAATCCATTATCCATTTAATTAATTTTCTAAAATATTTAAAATAATTATTTTTATAAAGAAAATTATGTATATATAAATCCATTTTTAATTATATTAATACTATAATTATATTTAATGTTTATATTATATTTTTTTATTAAATCAAAATAATAATTTTAATTTTTATTTATTTTTTATTTTTAAAAAATAAAAAAATATTTTTAATATAAATAAATTTAAATATTTAAACGGTTAATTATAATCGAGTTTGAGACAACTTTAATTATTAAAAATAAATTTCTATATTTGAATATTTAAATTTTTAATTGAGTATTTAAATGAATTTAAATATTTATAAATTATTTTATAATTATTTTATTATATAATTTTATTATTTTTAAATAATTTTATAAAATATTATTTTATTTTTTAATATTAATTGGCGCATCTCAGATATTAACACAAATTCTTTTAAAATTTAATATAGTAATCCACTGTATAGTTTTGAGCAGGCTTGGGTTCTGCGAGTGAATTTCAAGCGGGTGTCAGACCGTTGCCAACCTGACCCTCCTCTGTCTTCATTCACTTTTTTCATTTGCGACTTGACTACTTTGCCAATTGCCTTCCTCCTTTGTTTTGCCTAGTCCATTAGATTTCTTCAAGCTTCAGCACCGGCTCTGTCATTTGCGATTAGCTTTGCCTTCGCCGTTGGATTTCTTGCCCTCGCAGTCTCGCATCATTCATCACCGTTCGTGTGGTGCTCCAGCGTTGCACCTGATAATATCGAAACAAAGGTGTGATTTTCTCTGAACTTATTTGAAATTCTGAATATTGTCATCTTATTATTTGAAATTTTCTTCATTTGGAGCAAATTTGGAAAATGTAGAAACTTAGTTCTTTTGCAACTGTTTTTTCCTTTTATACAGTTTCTAATTACAATTTGGAGAATTGGACTCTAATTCTGAAGGTCGCATGTTCATTTTATTTGTGAATTTGGACTGTAAATTTACTTGTTTTTTTATTGTGGGTTTTTGGGTTTAATTTTGTGGATTTCCTGTTTCTGCTCTAAGATTATTGGGAATCTTGCTATTTTTCCTGCTGAACTCGCACAGTTGACATATCAACCGAACCGATTCTTCTTCTCTTTAAATTGCGGTTTTTCAGTTTGGTCGGTTCACTGCACACCCCTACCCAAAAAGAAACCACAAATTACTTTTCTAATGGTAGTTTATGGAGAAAAGAGATTATGAATAAATAACAGCCCAACTTCCATTTAGCTACATCCTATAAAATCTAAGAACACCATTAGGTAGGAGTAAGCATAGAACAGTTAACACTGAAAAACCGAACTGGAAGTTTGGGTTTCTCATTTGGTATTTTAGTTTGATGGTTCAGTTTTGGTAGCTCAAATCAGCAAAGTCTTTTTTGGCTCGGTCATTGGAGAAATAGACTAACTCCTTGGTACAGCATCTTTTTGTTAGTGATCCTAGGGTTAGATTTTTAAAAGAAGGCTGTGATTGTGTTATTTTGTTGCTGTAGAAATAGAATAGAAGTTATTAATTTGCATTCTAGTAAGCCTATAACTCTTTTATGCTTTATAATTCACCATTTCCGTGATCCTGTACTGCACTAAAATGCAATTCCTTTCTTTCCATTTCATTCTACTTATAAATTTTATTGATTTTTATTATAAGCACAAGATAATATTTTTGTATGTAGTTCTACTGCTGCATTTAGTCCTACATTTCAAACAATAATTAGGTTAAAAGATTACCTTTATCATTCGAAATTAATTAGAAGGTTAATTAAAAAGAAACAGTTGACCTAAAGTAAAAGATAAACACCTTTTTTTGCCTTTCATTGAAGTTTCACCGGTTGTTTATGCCTTACTAATTTCCTGGAATGAAATCATATTAGACACTAATGTTTTATTAGTGGAAATTAGGTTCATTTTTTGTTGAATGAGATTTACTAGTCAATTCATCTTCATTCTTTTCACCATTTTTAGTCATTAGAGTTTCAGCTTCTTCAAGTGAATGAATAGCAAATACAGCTATTGCTACTGCAGTTGTAAACCTTTTGCTTATAGAATTTATCTGGCTTCATTTGGCTATCACTCTGTCTCCTCAACCTATTCATGTTATCTATAAGTCCAAATTATCCAAAAATATTACCTATCCCTTATTATTTTAAATTCTTTTGCCTCAGGACCAACTGTAAAATAAACAAAAGAACTCCTTTAATTTAACCAAGAGATTGGAATGTTTTTCTTTTAAAGAGAAATAGCGTGCATAATAAGTTATCCAGTGATCAATATGCACAACACTAAATAAAGAAGCTAATTTAAGTACTGAAAATTAATTAATTAATTAAGAAATAATTATAAAACAAAATACCTGGTTGGACTGGGTCAAATCTGGTGGTTTGATGTCCAGTCCAGTTTAATAACATTGCTCTTTTTGAGTTCTCAGACCTGAAGCCACAGCACAAACGTCAACAGTGACTACCAGAAAGACAACTACTTTCCAAGAAGCACCACTACCTGCAACGAGTTAGCAACATTGATATACGAAACAAAACAACAGGAAGACTTGCAAGAACAATATCAGGGCAATAAACATGCATTCTTTTGGGTACAGAGTTAACACCTTGCTAACATTTGCTGTCACCATCCTCGCACTAATGTGTGCCATGGCTTCTCTCTCTGATAACCTTAATTCTCCTTCTCCCACTGCACAAATCCAGGTCTGTGATTACTATTATCTATATGCATTTTACGCATTTGCTGGATTATTTGGATCTGTTGGGATTTCAAACGCTAAACTGTGATTTTTGGGTTTTTGTAATTGTAGATATTAAATATTAATTGGTTTCAAAAGCAGCCGCATGGGAATGATGAGGTAAGTTCAGGGTTTTGATTTGTTGAAGATGGGGCATAAATATTTGTGGTAGATTTTGAGTTTTCCCTTTTTTTTTTATTTTTTCTTAGTTTGACTCTGTTTTAATTTGATTGAAAATGATTATTTTATAAATTCACTCTGTTATGGTGAATAATGGAAAAAAAGGATGCAAGAAAAGAAAAGTAAAGATAAGAATTGTTTATTGGTGATTATTAATTTTCATAATGTAGTTATTTTCTTTACGTTTGCTAATTGTAAGTTGTTACATGTTAAATGACTATGTATTGATTTAGTATGGATGTATGATCAGACCCCTACCTTTACTGTTGTGGTGTATTGAATTAAATTTCCAGAATTTACGTTAATATGTAGCCATATCTCATTTGAATTATGGAACGTAATATTTTATTTATCGTGGAGTTTGTGATATTTATAAAGAGAATATCTGGTGACTCTATGGTCTTTTATTTTATTTTAGAAGTTGCAATGAGCTACTCAAATGTCAAAGTTTTGACCATGTTATGCGTTGTTATGATTTCTAGTGGGATCGTGTTAATTAATTTAGTGATTTTATCTAACTTTGAAGATTATAACTTCTGTCTGTATCATCTTTGTTAATATCTGTAATCAATTTCTCATTATGTTCATATCATTTTTTTCTTGTTGCAAACAATTGAAAGCAAGGATATATTCCATGCTGTGCTATGTTACTCTGTTCTGTGTCATAAATTTTTTAGGATAGACAAAGAGTTCAGGTGTATTGTTTTTTTTCTTTTTTTTTTTTTGACATTTACACAACTTTATGCTAGAAGTAAATGCATACGGTGCTAAATCTACTTTAATGTGTTCAAGATATATGTTGAATATGGTTTATTTGAGTTTGATTCTTCTGTTTCCATTAAAATTTGAGCAAAAATGAATGAGCTCTTTCATTTTGTTATTTGGTTTCATCAATGTTTTTCATCATGAAAATCTAAATCTAGGTTAAAGCATGTCTTTTACACCTAGTGTGATAATTTTGGTTCACGAGCCTTTAATTTTCCTTTTCAGCTCATAGAAGCTTTGAAACATGTTCACAAGAAAGAATGTTGATTGAGAAAAATCTTGTAGCATCCTAGGTGTAGTTTGGAAATAGATTGTCCAATTCCTTCTTCCAAATGGTTCCCTCATAATTAAGGGTGGGCATGTAGTTGGTTGTTCAAATCAAACTGATCCAAATAGGTTCAATTCAACTCAGTTCGGTTGGTTTTGATCAGTTTTTCTTTGGGTTTTTCAGATTCTTCTAGCTGAAAATAACTCGGTCTGGTCGTGTTTGAACTGCCAGTTTGGTTTGGTTCTTGGTTAACTGATCCATTTGCGCAGCCCTACTCGTAATTGTTTCTTGCTGTTGATCTTACCTATTTTAAGACAGTTTTGTGGAATCAACGACCTTATATTCGATGCTCAGATAGTGCTATAAAGCTTGTATGTGGCTAATTTGTTGAGGACTACCTGATATGTTAACTATTGTTATAATGTTAATTAAATTGCCATTCATTTAATGTAGGTCAGTCTCACAATGAATATAACAGGTGATTTGCAGTCACTGTTTACATGGAACACAAAGCAGGTACGTCCTGAAAACTTTAGTAGTTTTCCTTTATTAATGATCTGATAACCATTTCGACTCAGAGGTTCATGTGGCAAATGTTCATATTGCATAATAGATCATTTGGGTTTCTCATTAAGCTTATGATTATATTACTAAACACACCCTTTTCCTATTGAAGTATCTCTCTCTCTCTCTCTCTCTCTCTCTTTCTCTCACACACACACACAATATGACAAACTTGGTCATGTACTTGCATAAGAATTATTTTGCTGCCCATGTTGACTGTTGAGGTTTTTGAATTTTTTTTGTAAATTATACTAGAGAACTGTTTCAACATATATACGCGCGCGCGCATACACACACACACACATATATGCATATGCATTCATGGTAATTACGATGTCATACATTGCAGGTTTTTGTATTTGTAGCTGCAGAGTATGAAACCCAAAAGAATGCCTTGAACCAGGTATATTTATATTTGTTTTTGTATTTTTATATTTGGTTGTTCCTTTTACATGTTCAAGTAATTATAGTTCGTAAGCTAATAATGGGGCTGTATCATGTTTTTTGTTATAAATAAAAGGGTATTGATGTAAGCCCATTTTTCACTTGTTTTTAAAATGTCATGCTCTTCTACAGAGAATCATGTCCGCTACTTAAAAAATTGTTTGAACATTTTGTTTTAGGTTTCACTTTGGGATGTTATCATACCAACCAAAGAGCAAGCAAAATTTTGGGTTCAAACTGCAAACAAGTATCGTTTCATTGACCAGGTATGCTCCTTCAGTAAGACGTTTGCTTTTTTTTGCTCTTCTCTCCTCGACTTGAATTCCAGAGTCTTATCTTTCAATATGCAGGGAAGCAATCTTCGTGGTAAACAATACAATTTGACTTTGCATTGGCATGTAATGCCTAAGACCGGAAAGATGTTCGCTGACAAACTGGTCATGTCTGGATACCACCTGCCTGAGGAATATAGATAGAGATAGGGCTTCTGTATACGTTTTTGCTGTAACTCGAGTGATTTGAAGTAAATGAGGAACCATTTTTGTTAGAAACAGAAGTAACTTGAGTGATTTGAAGTAACAGAAGTAACTTTAGTGATTTGAAGTGAGTCGATAAAGTTCTCGTCGATTGAAAAGTTAGAAACAGAGGAACCATTTTTGTTGACAGAAAATATATACTGTTTTGGAATTTTTTAGTGATTTAGATATTTTCTACGGGGACTGGCTTCCAATCCCTTTTTCTTTCCTCCTTTACCTGCCTAATGATGTCTAACTCCGTTTTAATTTACAACTAGGTATGTATGCCCACGTTGCGCGGATATTCAATTTTTATTATTTAGAAAAATATTCATGATAAATTGATAATATTTATTAGAAAAAATTGAAAATATTGATGATATTATTATTTTAGTTCCTCATTTAAAATAATTTTAATGATATTGTTGCTTTAATTAATTATTAGAAAAGAAACTCGAAGGCTTTGCTACTGTAAAAGAATATAAATGATAATATTAATTTTATTAATTATTAAAAAGAACTGACAACACAGTTAATACTTGCTCCATTAATAATTAAATTAAAAAAATTCCATCAATTATTTAAAAATAAAAATGTTTTATTATTTATTGAAAAAAGGAAGTTGAAACAACCCACCCTTAGTTGATTCCTCCCACTCTAGATAATACACATATTCCCTGGTATCCTCCTTCCCCCGCTGACTTGGCTTGTTCCCCCAATCGTAGAATGGAATCTCACCGTTCTTTGTCCCTACTGATCCTTCTTCTCAGCAACCTTTCTTCTCTCTTGGGCCCAATGTTCCAATCACTTCCCTGCCTGGCAATGGTTCTTCTTCTGGTACCATTAAATGGAAGAGGCATAAGAGTGCTCCACAGAGATATGATGAGACTGATGACCAGTAACAAAAAACGTTCTTTGCTCCTCCATAATAATATTATTGATGATGCTCTACTTCTAAAGAAAACCGTATCTGTTACCATGACTATAGGTATTGTTACCAAGCATTTGCAAGTTTACACACGTTTCAGTCATAGTCCTAAGTCAAAACAACCACATTGAATTTCTGAATTAGTTAAATGTTTCAGTTATTTACTTTTCATATTCCTATTTTGTAGGAGGTAGTTCCTCCACTTTCTTTCCATGTTCTTAATTGAGGAGGGTGTTCCTCCATGTAGAAGTATTGCTTCTTTGATGTAGGAGGTAGTTATGCCTCATTGCTGTATTTAAACCATAACATCAATAAGAAAAGTAAGCTTCACAATCAATTAAGTCTTTGAGCACTTAAAGTCTCAAGGGTACTAGGTTCCCTCTTTTAGAACTTGAATTTTCTATCACCATAAGTCGAAAAAAGAAAACCCTTAACCCAAACACTCGAACACCTACCACACCCTTAACTTACAGACCCATAACCACATCCATAACTCGGGAACATAACAGTTTGGTATAAGAGCCTGGGGTTATGGGAGATTTTGTTCAAGATCAACTTACCAAGCTCTTTGATTTGCTGTTGGCTGAGCAACAAGCAAACAAAGTTTGCAGTGAGAAAGTTGAGCAATTGCATGCCAAATTGGATGCAATGTCTCAAGATTTAAAATCAACTAAGAAAGGATTGCAATCTGCCAATGTTGAAAGTCAAGCAAAGTCCAAGAGAGATAAGGGAATTTCAGGAGCTTCGATTTTTGAAAATTCTAGAGGAAGCTCGATAGTACCAAAATTCACAAAGCTTGATTTTCCTCGCTATAATGGGTTGGAAGACCCTTTGGGGTGGCTTTACTGATGTCAACACTTTTCTGGCACCAACAAACACCTGAAGAAGAAAAGGTGAGTTTAGCTTCTTACCATTTAGAGTGGATTGCTTAGCTATGGTATATGCAGTTGCTGGACAATATTCCAAATCTCAATTGGGATGAATTTACATAATAATGCAATCTTCGGTTTGGACCTCCAATCCGCAACAACAAGTTGGGAGAATTGGCAAAGCTTAAGCAAATGAGTTATGTTGCAGAATACCAGAACAAATTTGAAGCTCTAGTATCTCGTGCTAGCGCTCTTACCGAACATCAGAAAGTCCAGCTCTATCTTAGCGGGTTACAAGATCCCATTGTGGTTGAAGTGGAACTTCACCGCCCAAAAGATTTGGTGAATGTAATCAGTATCTCCAGGCTGTATGAACGAAAATTATTTCCATGTTCCTTAGCTATGAGAGACACCAGTCGCAATATCTTCACACCAGAATCCTGTGCCAACCGATCGGTGAAGCGTCTGACCCGAGAGGAGATGGAAGAGCGGCGAAAAAAGGGATTGTGTTTTAACTGTGATGAACAGCTTGTTTGTGGCCATCAATGTAAAAAGCTATTCTAGATAGATTTGGAGGACACAGATGTGACAGACGAAACACTTTTAGACCTAGATCTAGAACCACCAGAGATTTCATTGAATGCCATTACTGGAATTTGAAACCCTCAATCTATGCGTTTGATGGGTAATTAACAGCCCAGGTATATGCAAGGGAATTCCAATTCTATTGGAATCTAATTCTTTTTTGGTGGATTTATTTGTTCTGCCCCTAACTGATTTCGATGTGATTTTGGGAGTTAATTTGGCTTCGAACCTTAGGACCCATTCTTTGGGATTTTGTTGTCATGAGTATGTCTTTCTTCTAGCAGGGACACTTGATAGAACTGTAGGGCATCAATTCTTCATACTCTACAAAGCAGTCAAACCTCAACAGTATACAAATTTCCTCTGATTCAGATATCCAACTGCAAAAATTGTTGGCCGAGTTTACTTCTTTATTTAGTGCTCCAACTGGATTACCTCCCAACAGAGCCTGTGACCACTGAATTCCTCTAGAACCAGGGGCCAGACCATATAATGACTAGTTTTAATCATATTTGTGGAAAGTTGATTTTTAAGATTTACTATAAATGCCCAATTTTTTTCATTTATCCTCACACAAAATTGTTTCTCTGTACTACTCTCTGCTCTATACTACTCTCATCTCTCCAATCTCTAAGATTTTCATTTATAATTATTCTCCAAATTATTATTAAATAATTTTTTCAAAATCGAATCTCTAATTACTATCCAATTTATTCTCAAATAATATCTCAAAATTTCTCTCTAAACTTCAAGAGAATACGTAGGCAACTTAATTTTTTAAAAATAATTAAGTTCAAGCAATTTTTTTAAATAATAAGTTCAAACTAAAAAAAAATAAATTCAAGCTTTTTTTAATTTTTTCAAAATTATTTTTGAATTATTTCATAGATATTTTAATTTTTAATAAAAAATATTCTCTATTTTTTATTTTATAATTATGTCATCGGCTGGAAAACCAGTCGAAACCGTCAAATTTGAAACCGTTAAGAAATTGAAATTGAAAATTTAACCGTCCAATTTCAAATTGTAACTAAAACCATCAATTTTTAATTCAGTTCTGAAATCGTGGTTACTCTTGGCATATATTCCTTTCTCTGATACACCAAGTAAAGATACTGCTACTATATCCAAAATCATCACCATTATGCATTCAATTTGAGACCAAATTAAATAAATAAGAAGTAGCATTTCAAGTAATTTGTATGACAAAATATAATATAAATTAACTATTTATATTTATTTTAATCAAAATAAAAATTTATGTTTTAATGTTATATAGATAAACAAATTAAAAGAGTATAAAAAATGAATATAAAAAATGAGTATATAATGAGTATGGTTAATGTATAACGCATGTCATAAAAAGGAATAACATATATAAGTGGAAATGGGGAGCAGAAACATTAGGTTGCCAAAAATGCCCATGATAAATTTATTGATATAAAAATAAATTATATGACATAATAAAGTATATATTAGATATGGTAAAAATATAAGAATTTAATTTGATAAAATAAAAAATTATATAATGGATTGAATATAGAAATAATTTAAGAATTTAATTTTATAAAATTAGAAATATGATATATTTAAATATGATAAGGATGAAATTTGAATTGGATTTATTATTAACATTTATTCGAACAAATAATTTAAAAAAATGAATTTTTAAATATTGAAAGTTTGTAAAAAAAATATTATGTTGAAATAATAAAGTTTATCCTAGTCTTGTTGCGTTATTAAATCTTTTTCATTGTTTTAATTTACAATAACATAATAAAGATAACTATTTTTAACAATTTCTAAAATAATTTTAATGTAACTGGTTATAAATCAAATTATAAATATATATTATAATTAGTAAATTTAATATAATAAATATATTTTTTAATTGGCATGTTAAAAAAATCGTATTATAAAAACTATCTTATTACATAAGATTTGTTATTTGAATAATTAATACTATATATATAGAAAAATATTGTTTAAAAATTTTTATAATAATCTTATTGTGTTACTTTTCATAACTTGGGAAAAAAAATATCCTATTCAACTTATTTATTTAATATTCTCTATAATTATTTTTGCAATATGGCGTAGGTACGAAGCTATAATATAATCTGTAATTTAGTATGTCATATTAAATTTATAAAATTAATATTACTTATTACTTATTATATTTAAAAAACATAAGTCTAATAAATAAATAAATTAAAAAATACATGAGTTAATTTTTTATAAAACAATATCTTAATTTTTACAAATTAACTCAAATGCTGTATTACCGAATATTTTAAAAAATAGCATTTAGTCAAAATGCTGAAAACTATCTAAAAAAATATTATCGAACACAATACAAAGCCTAATTATGGTATTCCCATGTCTAGATATAGAGAGCAACAACTATCGAATTCAAGTCATTTCCATTATAAGCTATTATCAATTGGGGAAAGACTATCCCAGCTTTGTGGCCCACAAAGCTATTCTGGTCTATTAACCTCTCATGTATCCAAAATTGAAAACCTAATTAGCTGAAAATTTTTCTTCACAAAAAGGTGTCATCCCCACCTTCCATGAAAAAGAAGAGTAAGTGCCCACGTTTTATCCTCAGTCACCTTTGTAGACCAAACGGTCGCGTTGCAAGTTCAGTTTAGTCAGCGAGCTACTACGCCTAAGATAGGAGCCAATGGAAATTTATATATAGATAAATATTTTTTTTAAAGTCTAAAAATAATTATAACAATATCATTTTCCAACGCAGTTAAAAATCTATAATTCATTTTTAGAAAATACTATAATGTCAATATAAATTTCAAAGTGAATAGCAATAGAAAATACAAGCACACTAAAAAAAAAAATTTAACCCATGTGAAAACAATGCTGAAGTTTTTAGAAATTTTAAGTGATATTATTAATTATTAGAAAACAGAAAATGAAAATTTTATTTTTAAATAATATTAATGATATTATTAATGTAATTAATTATTGAAAAATGAACAATATTTGATATTATTATTGATACTAACACGTGTCATTTTTCAAGCAATTAATAATTTGGTGGCCACATATCATCAATGCTTAAAAAATGACGCGTTATTCAGCTTGTTTAATATTTCCAAGATTTGTTGTATTTCCAAGTTCAATTTTAGTAGCTGACAAAAAATCACAGCAGTGTGAGATTATCTACTCTTTTATTCTCTAAATAATAATAAAAATAAAAAAATTAGTTGGCTACTCTTCCACCGATTGAATGGTAGCTTTTGAAAAGTATCTTAAATTTAACAAGCACCTTCGAAATTTTACATGGACACAATAGTATAACCCCTTCTCTTCTTTGTACAGACGCAAACTATCATGGGTTCAACAGCAGAGTACCAGGCCCTGTTACCAACACTAGACTCACATTCAAGAATTCCAGACCTGTCCTCTGGGGCCATTGAGGATTTCTTGGACCAAAGGAAAGTTCCGTTTAGATGGTGGCATAGGCTTGTGTTATGGGAATCAAGGCTATTATGGTCCTTATCTGGGGCTTCTATTGTTGTTTCTATATTCAATTTTATGCTTAGTTTTGTAACTCAAATGTTTTCTGGCCATTTGGGTGCTATTGAACTTGCTGGTGCTTCTATAGCCAATGTTGGAATTCAAGGCCTTGCTTATGGTATTATGGTATGTTTTTTCCTTCCTTTTTTTTTTATCCATAATTATGTGGATTTGAAATATTAGTGCTTGTAAGTGTTATACCGAGTTTAATTTGCAAAAATGACTAAAATTACGTAACAGTAAAATTAAATGTTTTTGTAGCTTTTCATAAAATATTAAAAATTAAATATTATGTTACCGAACACGATAAAAAAATTACGTTTAGCATTTTTAAAATTCTTGCTTTCCCCCTGCAGCTTGGTATGGCAAGCGCTGTGCAGACAGTGTGTGGACAAGCCTATGGAGCCAAGCAATACTCAACAATGGGCATAATTTGCCAAAGAGCAATAGTTCTACACTTAGGAGCAGCTGTATTCCTCACATTCCTCTACTGGTTCTCAGGCTCAGTTCTTCTAGCTATGGGCCAATCGAAGGACATCGCCGCGCAAGGCCAAATTTTTGCCCGCGGATTAATACCCCAAATATATGCATTTGCCATTAGCTGCCCTTTGCAGAGGTTTCTTCAAGCTCAGAATATTGTAAATCCTCTAGCATATATGGCAGTTGGAGTATTTTTGGTTCATATTTTTCTTTCTTGGCTTGTTGTTTTTGTTTTGGATTATGGACTTGTTGGGGCAGCTCTTACACTAAGTTTGTCTTGGTGGCTTCTGGTTATCTTAAATTGGCTATATATTGTTCTGAGCCCAAATTGCAAGGACACTTGGACTGGCTTGTCTTTAAGTGCTTTTAAAGGCATTTGGCCTTATTTTAAGCTCACAGTTGCCTCTGCTGTTATGCTTTGGTATGCAATTTTTTTTCTCTTTCTCCTCTTTTTTTTCAGGAAAAAGAAAGTAAAAGTTACCTTTTACTATTTACCCAAAAAAAAAAAATTTACCTTTTTACTGAATATTTTTTGTAATGCAGTTTGGAGATATGGTATAGCCAAGGAATGGTACTCATTTCAGGTCTCCTGCCAAACCCAACAATCAGTCTAGACTCCATTTCTATTTGGTACCACCTTAACCAATCTCTATTTTTTGCTTCTTCTTTTTTTTTTAATTGACAATGAAGCACCGAAAATTTAATTTTCAATATATATTCATTTTTTTATATATAAACATAAATCCTTGTTATATTAATGTTGTGTCTCTAAAATTGTAATGTGAAATCATAACATCTTTCATTCTCCAGCATGAGTTACTTGAACTGGGACATGCAATTTATGCTTGGTCTGGCTGCAGCAACCAGGTTGGTGACATTCTTTTCAATTTTTTTTATTTGAATTAATAGGTGAAATTACTATTACACCCATTTTAAAAAAATTAATATTGATGAAAATGCAGTGTTCGAGTAAGCAACGAGCTCGGGGCAGGGCATCCAAAAGTTGCAAAATTTTCAGTGTTTGTAGTGAATGGGACTAGCCTAATTATAAGTATAATTTTCAGTGTTCTTGTGCTGTCCTTTAAAGTTGGATTGAGCAAACTTTTTACAACTGATTCTGAGGTTATAGAAGCAGTTTCTGATCTCACTCCACTACTTGCCATCTCCGTTTTACTCAATGGGATTCAACCAATTCTCTCTGGTAAGAACCTCTCATGCATATCGAGTTCCTATCTGGGCGAATATGGGAATGACTACAGTTTGGTTTTAACCCAGAACCAAATGGAAATTGCACTAGTCAAAGAGTAACTGAAACTGTGCACTTCGGTTCCGGTTCTTCATTTTCTAAAATTTAAACTGATAGTTTTGATTTGAGACTATGAAAAATAATTTTTAAAAGAAATTTTCAACTGACTTTTTTTATTTTTTAAGAATTTTCATTAAATTAGTTTAGTTTTTATCAATAGTAATATTTATTATTATTATTTTTATTTACTTAAACAACAGATCTAAAAATGCATTTTAAAAAGTTTGAAAACCAAAACCACCCGTTAAGTTTCAATTCTACTTACAAGTAATCGGGTTTTGAAATTAAAATAAGAAATTTTGGAATTGTATGTATATTTCTAAAAATATTAATAAAACTTTTGGGGATAAAGAATGTATTTTGAAAAATTTATAGGGTCGCATAATGATCACTCAAGTTAAAGTCCATTTTGGATTGCAGGTGTGGCTATTGGGAGTGGATGGCAAGCAGTGGTGGCTTATGTTAATTTAACCACATATTATATAATTGGGCTCCCCATTGGATGTGTTCTTGGTTTCAAAACCAGTTTAGGAGTAGCAGTAAGCTTCTGTTCCCTATTTCTAAGGGGGTTTTTTTTTTTTTTTTTTTCTATTTTATAAATTTAACCAATATATCCATTTCTTAATTCTTTAATTTCAGGGCATTTGGTGGGGAATTATCATTGGAGTTTTTTTCCAGACAATAACTTTAATTATTCTAACTGCAAGGACCAATTGGGATGCAGAGGTGAGTTTTTTTTTTTTTTTTTTCTTTTGACAACTAAGTTCATATATATTTAATTAAATATACCAAACAAAAATAAAGAATAACACTATATATTCATAATTTGGAGTGTAATCCAATCTCTAAGTTATACTAAAAAAATACAATGATTAGGACTTTCATTTTAAAAAAATTTAATTATATATTCCATCCATTTTGCGCGCGCGTAATGTAATACTTAATGTTTTTTTGATAGGTCCAAAAAACTGTTAAGCGGTTGGAGGAGTCTGCAAGAGAGAGTTTGGAGTCAGTGGCCAATGTTTAAAGATATTAGAGTTATCTGTCAATTTTTTCATTGTCATCCCAAACGGTCAGACTCTGCTCAGTGTTCCTGTGGTTATTCATTTTCATTGTCATTTTTTTTTTTTTTTTTTGTATCGTCATTTTCTCTACCTTCTCTTATGGATATAGAGATTTGAAATTCAAGTCCCCGAAGAGTTGGGCCAAGAATTCCACTATTTTGATGTATGAATACAAGAAAAAGTCAAGATTTTAATTGGATAAGTCATATATATATAACTTTAGACTATGACCAATTTCTGCTTTTTCTCTTCTTTGTTTTCTTTTTCCTCTTTACAATGCAAAACGAAAGTACTTCAAATAATAAAAATACTTCTTGTGTCAAATCATTGGTTTGTTGGCATTCTTTAATGACTAGTAATCATATGTTACAAATAGGAGCAATGTTATATGGCTAATGCTGAGTCTGACACAGCAACAATATTGATTTATTGAATTACAGCAATACCCCTTCTTAAATTTAAATGGAAAAAAAAAAAAAAATCAGTTATTCATAATATTAAACTCATGACCTTTGTTTCTCTATTCACATACCTTACCACCAACCAACTTAATATTCTTCTATTAAAAATAAGTAAACGATATATATACTAACAACTATAATAATTTATAAACGTTTATTAATAAATAAAATATTATTGGTGATTTTATTAAAATTTTATTTATTAATAAGATTATATTACTATCCAATAATATTTTATTCATTAATAAATATTTATAAATTATTATGGTTGCGATTATATATCTCTTTTACTCATTTACATAAAAATGTTGAGTAGCTTATTGGTAAAGTAATTGAATAGATAAAAAAAGATTTTGGGTTCAACATTGTTAATTAACGTAAAATCATTACTTTTTTTCCTACTCAAATTCAAGAAGGGACATTATTGTAATTCAATAAGTTAAGATTTTTGTTGATTCTTATTTTGTCAGGCTCAGCATGAGCCAAAAATTTTTATTTTTTTCTATTTAAGTTCAAAAAGGGACACCGTTGTAATTCAACAACTTAAAATTCTCATCGACTCTTCAGCATGAGCCCAACATCTTTATTGTATAGATAGATAATATGGTTTCTTTTCTTTTCATTGTATAAATAGATAGCATGGTTTCTTTTCTCAAATGAGTAGTAACGTATTATCTTTTTAATATTTTAAAAGTTACAAGTCGGTCGTCTGTTTAAAATACATTATTCAAATACGAATTCAATTATAAATTAAACAAATCCGATTATTCATTTAATATTTAAATCTATTTTAAATACTCCATTAACATAAAAATAAAAAAAAATTAACATTATAAATTCTAATTTGACTCAATAAAACTTATAATAATAGTATTAATTATAATTATATAAATATGAGAAAATAATTATTTTAAATATATTTAAAATATTAATTAATAACTAACGAATAGCAGATATTTAATTCTTTAAACCTGAATTTATTTATTTACCATTCAAATTTGTCAAAATCGGAGTGGATCAAATCGAATACCAAATGAATCAAATAAAATTATCATCCCGATGGAAATGAGAAGTAGTTTTTAATAGGGGTAGTTGTTGACCAATCAATTTGATTGTCAAAATTAAAATCAAAATTTTCCTTTTCCAAATACATAAATTCTCACTTCAACTTCACTATAAAAATTAAACGACTTTCTTAATATTTATTTTAATCTATTGAATATTTTTCAGTTATAAAAACATAAATATTCAATATTTTAATTTATAAAATTACTTAATTAAATATATTAAAAATTATAAAATTACATCAACCAAAACTTGTGAAAGCAGTTAAAAATGCAAAATTATTATTCAATAACTTATGCAAAAAAAAACGTGTAACACTGTGTTAGATAATTAATAAATCTCTACATTTGTGTTTAATAAATTGTTAAATACAATTTTTACATATCGAAGAATTAAACATATTTATTTTATATATTGAAGCACTACATTAGTCAAATTGAAAAGTCAAGGGTGTTATTATTCTTTTATAAAATTTAAAAATTAATTTTATGTATTGATTCAAAAGTTTTTAAACAAAGTCTAATACATAAAATTATTTCTAAACTTTAAGGTTTCATATCTTAAAATCTTAAGATTTTCGAGAGACTTATCATATGCTCTTAAAAATTATAGTAATTTTTAATAACAATTTTATAACTTTGAATTGATGAGTGTAATTTTTAGTAATAATTTTTATAGATTCATCAAGTCTTGAAAAGTATTTATTTATAATAAAAATTTAGAGTGTTATGGAAATAAAATTCCAAAATTCAGGAGGAATTTTATACAATAGGACAACAACACATATGTTTCTATTGACTACTAATAACATAGCTATATGAGTTTACAACCACAGGCTAAATAGAAACAAAGAAGTTTCTTCACAAATGGAAAAATTCTTTCCCCCACCACTGCAAGATACTAGGGCAACAAAGAAAGTAAAGCTTAAGAGCCCTAGCCTGGATATTGAATCGAAAGCTTAGGGTGATGGACAGTATTTCAAGGATTGCTTGTTATAGGGACAGGAGGATATAGGGATGGATGAGGGTGATATAGACTTAGAGAATCTAGAGATTACGCCAGAAGATGTGTCCATTGATAGAACTAGTCTATTACCATTGGTATCGTTGCCGCCTGATTTGTAGGCCACTTTAATGAAACATTGGAGGTATACAATGGTTGTTCGATTGTTGGGATAGAGGATTGGTTTTGAAACTTTGTCTCTTAGGGTTCAATCACTTTAGAACACTTCGGATAGCAAAATTCTTCATATGGGCAATGACTATTTCCTAATTCAATTAGCAGGGAATCCGATTACCAAAGAGCTCTTCTTGATAGGCCTTGGACAATGTTAGGAAGTTACTTAGTGGTTCAACCTTGGTCTTTAGCTTTCCATGTTAATAAATACCAGATTGAATCTATGGTGGTTTGGATTAAGCTTTCTAGCTCACCTATTCACTTGTATCATATGGGTATTGTTCGAGCAATTGGTCAGGTTGTTGGCAAGGTGATTAGTGTGGATTACAATGCTGAAGATGCTTTGCGAGGGAAGTTCGCACGTATTGATGTGTCTATTAATCTTAAGGAGCCTCTTATCTCAAAGTTCTTAATTAATGGATGACTATAACTCATCGAATATGAAAACTTAACTGAAATTTATTTTGCCTATGGCTGATATGGGCATCGAGATGCTTCCTATTCATATAATAATTCTACTCAGGCTCCTAATAATGCTCTAGTAAGGCAGGATAGGGTGGATGAACAACATGGTTATATTCATAAGGATCACCCACTATAAGAGGAAGGGATTGAATTTGAGCCCTAGATGATTACTTCTAGAAGGGGTTATAGACACGCAAGGCCAGGTGATGGTAAACCAATAGGGGGCATCAGAGTAACCAAAAAGGTTCCCATTTTGAGATACTTTCTACATTGATGGAGGACGAACATAGTAATAGGGAAGGAGTGTTACCCAAGGCAGTTGAGTCTCCCCATGCAGTTCATACTATAAGGGAATGTGAAACTCATAGGAAGAATAAAAGGAAGGGTTCTCTTTTTGGTAATACTCTTGGAGCATTCGATTTCAGGTTTCCTAGGAATTATGATTTTAGCAATGGTAAGCCTAGTTTGTCCAAGTCCACAAGTCCGACCAATCTTAACTTTAAAGGTTAAGCATCACCAGCAGTAGGTGTTTAACATGGACACCTCCCTTGACAATAATTACAATTTTGTGATTTAAATTTTTCAAGGCCTAAGCGCCTCTTAAGATACTATTGCCAATAAGGTTGGGGTTCAGGCTATTCATTCACAGGATGTCCTTGTTCGTGATGATTCTTTTGCTTTTAAGCTCTCAAATAGGCCTCCTGACCAAAATGGTAACCACATACAAATTTCAAGTGATGATAGTGACTCTGAGAGTGTTGCTGAAGAAGTTAATGTTGATAGGGTGAAGGAGACAGCTATGGATGATAGCTCATCTGATGAGGAGGAGGTTGTGGTTTCTCCTACACAAGTTTGATGCGTTTTGGTTCTTTGAGTATGAAGTTAACACAATTTGTGTTTGCTCTTTTTATTATTTTTCTCATATCCATTATCTCTTGGAATTGCCATGGGGTGGGTAGTGCAAAATTCTTATGAACTCTCAAATTTACAGTGGCTAAGCATAGGCCTCATATGGTGATTTTATTAGAACCTTGGATTGGTAGCACCGTCACTGACAAGGTGATCAAGAGAATTGGCTTTGATTTCTCGCATAGAGGTGGAGGCTTGTAATTTTTTTAGGGGTATTTTGGTGTTCTGAAGGTCGGATTGGGAGGTGGAAATTCTTTTTAATAATACTTAGTTTATCCATATGCATATTAGATAGGCATGTAATATTAAAATGGATGTTTCAGCTATTTATGCTTCTCCTCATCCTAGGGGTCAACTCTATTTGTGGTAGGATTTGGATTAGCTTAATTGTGAGGCGACTGCGCCATGGCTTTTGATTGGTGACATTAACACAATTTTGGACCTTACAGAATGGTTGAGAGGGTCTTGTAACAGGTTTGGTGTTTGTAAAGCTTTCAGTGCATGGTTTTCCAGCTCAGGCTTGTTAGATTTAGGCTTTAGAGGATCTCGGTTCACTTGGCGGAGCGGTAACTTACTTTAATGACTTGATTGAGTGTTTAGTAATATTCCCTGGCGAATGGCCTTTCCAGAAGCCACCATCACTCATCTGCCTCGGGTATTGTCTGATCATGATCTGTTATTGCTTCAGACAAATTTGAAGGATGTGAGTAAGCCTTCTTTGTGGCCTTTTCATTTCTTGGTGGCTTGGCTCACCCATGATCATTTTATGAATTTTGTTCAGTCGGCATGGAACTCTATCGAAACGTTAACTTCTAGCTTTACTAATCTCATAAGTAAACTTTGTGATTGAAATGTGCGACCGTTTGGTAATACTTTTACTCCAAAAATGGTTGTGAGTTTGCATTGGGGGTATTCAATGTAGGCTCGAAAGAGGTCCTTCTGTTTCTTTTTAGCAGTTTGAGGTTAAACTATAGGCTAAACTTCAAACAATTCTTTATCGTGAGGTATTATTGTGGTTCCAAAAATCTCGCGCGCAATGGGTCAGTCTAGCGATCGTAATACCTCTTTTTTTTTTTTTTTTTTAATATCTCCACCATTTAAAGAAGAATACATAATAAGGTTGAAACTTTGAAGGATGAGTCTGGGAATTGGGTTGAATATCAAAGCTTTCTTAAAAAATGGCAGTCAATTTTTTATTCTTCTTTTTATTTTAAGGAGGTTGATATGGTGCCGCAATATTACAGTAAGAGGGTGTTTCCCTCCTCTAAAGCCTCTTAATTATGCGTCTCTCATTAAACTAATTGATAATATTGAGGTTTGTAGGGCTTTTTTTCAATTGAAGCCATTGAAGGAGTCTAGCCCTGATTATGAAGGTCTTGGCCAACTCAAACTTGGCAATGTCACTTATAGATTAATTATGAAAGTCTTGGCCAACAAGTTAAGAATGTTTTGCCTTATATGATTAGTCCCACTCGAACTAGTTTTGTGCCTAACCATTATATTATAGATAATGTTGTTATTGCCTAAGAAATTGTCCATAAGTTGAAACATAAGACTGAAAAGAAGGGTTTTATGGCAATTAAAGTGGACTTAGAGAAGGCTATAATCGGGTGCAGTGGGATTTTTCGTTTGATACTCTGTATGAAGTTGGCTTACCCTCTATTTTTATAAAGGCTATTATGAACTATATCTCAACTTACACTATAAAGGTCCTTTGGAATAATGCTCAATCTGAGGATTTTATTCCTACAAGGGGGCTCCGATAGGAAGACCCTCTAAGCCCCTATCCTTTTGTATTGTGTATAAAGAGACTTTCTCAAGCTATTAATCGTGAGGTTACTAAGAAGAAGTGGAGGCTAATTATTTTAAACAAGAGAGGGGTTTCGTTGTACCATTTGATTTTTATAGATGACCTAGTTCTTTTGTCAAAATCTACCATGGATCAAGTTTGTATTATTAAGACTATTCTTGATCATTTATGTAGTAGCTCTCGTCAGCGTATTAATCAAAGTAAAACTCAGGTTTATTTTCTAAAAATGCTCCATTGGCGCTTCAAAAGAATTTGAGCTTGGAGTTAGGTTTTAAAGAAACTCTTGATCTGGGAAAATATTTAGGGGTTCCCCATGAAAGAATTAGGAAGAGTACTTTCAAGTATACAATCCATAAGTCGAAAAAGAGGATGGCCTAGTGGAAGGTTAAGAATCTATCGACTGCGAGCAGAGCTACTCTTGCTCTATCAGTTATTTCAATAACACCGTCCTATATGATGGAAACTGTTAATCTTTCTATTTATATTTGTATGGAGGTGGATAAAAACTATCCCGCAATATTTTATGGGGGTCAATGATTGATCAAAGGAAATTAGAGCTTGATTCTTGGGGGAAGGTCTCCACTCCTAAAATTCATGGGGGTTTGGGTTTTAGGGACTTAGTTCTTCTTAATAGGGCCTTTCTCATGAAATTAGCATCGATTATCCTTCAAGATCAAGATGATTTGTGGGTTCAGGTTCTTCATTCCCAATATCGACTTGATAGTTCTTCTTCTTCAGCTGCTTTGGTCCACTAGGGATGTTTCCCACTTTGGTGTGGGATTTTTGATGTATGGCAAGATACTCTGCAAGGTTGTGGTTGGATTATTAGCAAAGGAAATTGAGTGAGTGATGATGGATTCGAGTCTTTAAGGTGTTGCTTTAATGGAGATCCCAAATGTGTTAATTAATGCTACTATGGATATGTACGTCACTCAGGAAGTTGGTTGGGATTGAAAAATTTTGAATCCTTACCGGTGTCTATCCTCAGTAGCATTACTGCTATTGGTTCCCTTGAATCCCACTCAGTAAGAGGGCACTTTATTTAGGCACCTTCCGAGCTTCGGGAAACTTTCTATTAAGTCAGCTTGTGCTTGCTTGCTAATATTGACCAGTTCTTTCTCCTCTCATATTTGGCAAGTTGTTTGGTGTTGGCAGGTTTACAACAGATTCGATTCTTTCTTTGGCTTGCTTTGTGTGGTAGACTTATTAGTAATGCAGAACGTTTTAAAAGCCATATCATGCCTTCCTATGTGTGATTTGTGTTTTGGCTTTAAGGAGACTAGGTTTCATGTTCTTCGAGATTGCACTTTTGTTCCCAAGTTTAGGTGATGCTTTATCCTTCTATAGTGTGGCCGAGTTTTATGGATGGTCCGATTTCTTTTGAGCAATGGATGCTGACAAATCTATGCCCTCTCAGTAATTCATTGGCAGTAGATTGGCCTTTGTGTTTTGGTATTATTTGTTGGGCTATGAGGAATAGGCGCAACATATGTTTATTTACTCAGGAGTATGTTTTGTTGAGTTTCTTATGGGCTATATTAGAGCTTTTATGGTAGAAGTGAAATAAGCTCATCAATCCATGTCTAGCTTGTAAGATGATCAAAATGTTTATATACAGTGGTGGATCAGTTGGAAGATTCCTCTAGTGGGTTCTTTTAAACTGAACTGCGATGACACGGTGAAGAATGGTTAGGCATTTGGGGGAGGTATCATTCAAAATGATAAAGGGTTTTAGATGGGAGGTTTTATAGCTACTTTTGGTCACTATTCTGTTCTGATAATGGAGTTGCAGGCTTTGTTTGAAGGGCTAAAGCTTGCTAAAAGATTGGGCATTCAAGGTCTACATGTTGAATGTGACTAAAATAATCCACCATAAGATGTCTCCTACATCAAGCTTTTCCTTTTTAATTTCCTTAATTCGGCAGTTTATGAGAGAGGATTGATTTGTTAGTCTCCAGCATTTTTACCATGAAGCCAACTACTATGCAGATTACGTTGCTGCTCTTACTGTAACTACTTCTTTGGGTGTTCATGTGTTATCCCATGGCCTTGTTTCCCTAGAGGAGTGGATCATGCAAGATTTTTGTGGCTCTACTTATTCTAGGGCATGTGCTTAGAGGTTTCTCCACTTCCTTTTTGTAATCGAAAAAAAATAATATAGCCTTATGTTGGGTCAGAAATGGTAAAGGTCAATAGGGTGAGCCATTCAGTTATCTAAACAGAATTGAATTGAATTAGTTTGGTTTCAATTTATCTGAATATATTTTTATAGATTCAAATTCAAAATCGAACAATATAATAACTAATTCAAATCGATAGAATTGATTCTGTTTGATTTGAATTCGATTATTTCAAACTAAATTAGTTATTATGGACTTGAAGAATAAATTTAGTTAGTTTTATATGATAATTGAACAAAAAATCAAAAATCAAATGGTTTTATGTACTTGGTAATCAAATGGGATATATTTTTCTAATATATCCCATATTAATATTGGATATCACTTTCAATAAAAAAAAATTGAATAAAAAATTGTTGATAAAAAGCGTATCAAATAGGATTTGTACTATACGATTTAAGGCATTAATTATATTTTTTAAATAATAGCCTATAATTTGAGACAAATATAAAAAGGAAAAGAAAAAAAATCTATATTTATGATACTATTTTATTTATAAAAAAGACTTGATTTACTCCATTTATTTTGATTCAATTCGATTTTAGTACTAATGATGGAATATAAACCCTAAACTGTGATTTGACCTTCGTACGTTAGACATTTTTGTTTTGAAACAAAAATATGTTAGAACGAGTTTGAAAAGCTAATAAATTGTTTCACTCGAAACTTTTCGTTTTATTATAAAATTTTACTCCAATTTGATTTTTAAATCAATTTTACTTTGAACTTTGATCTTAAATTATAATAGCATCATAAATTACAATTAAGCCTTAAATTGCAAATAAAAAAATATAATTATAGAATTCATTTTTCATTTATAGTTAGGTTAACTTAATATATTTTTATAAGGAAACTTAGCTTAATAATAAGTAAAATTTCTATACTTATTTTTTAATTTTTTTAAATTATTCCTTTAATTGATAATAAATAAAATGTATTATACATCGATGCCTTTTAAAAACAATTAGATTACTTCCTAAATAACAAACTAATTATTATTATTGTTTGATTTGAATATAAATATTGAAATAATCATAAAATCTAAAAAGCAAATTTAAAAAAAAAATTGAACTACTGAAATTATTTGACTCGTAAACTATTAAAAATTATTATTTTTTTGTCAAAAATAAAATATAACAATTTGGAAAGTTGTTATTAAAAATTTTTTTAGGTTAGCTTTCTTGATTTTTCTTTTTTCTGGTGGGTTGAAATAAAATCAATTAATCTCACTTCTATTCGGCCACGTGGGTCTGTCCATTTTAGTAAAAAACAATGTTCCACTGGTTAAAGCTACCAAGGAATAGATAAGGCTAGGATGCTCTTTCATCCTTTTCAACGCTCACTTTGGTCTCACTGTGCAAGGTTATTAATTGAAACGGTGTGTTTTAAGCCTTTGGGTTAAGTTAACCCAAAAATATATTGTGGGGATCCTGTTTAATATTATTTTATTCCAAATCCTATTTCCATTCAAAAATAAAACAATAATATATTTATATTTTTTCGAAATAAAGGTCAAACTAGAGTGATTTTGCAGCCACTGTAGGTTTAGCCCTAAACAAAGCTAAGGCCAACAAATAAAACACACAACATTAGATTGTGTTGAGAAGGTGTTTGAGGTACAAGAAGTAAACTAAGAAGCAAAGATTTACATAGGACACCATCATTTATCACTGAAACAGTATGAGCATAAATAAGGAAATTAAGCATATCTTTTTACAAAGTTCTCTCAGGGAAAAGAATTAACTAGATATGAATTATTATTATATCCTGGAAGGGATTACAGGGGTGCTGTTCTGCAGGAAAGCAGAGGCTGCTGCTACTCCACTACCTAGCTTCACAGGGTAACCAACATCTCTCAGTAGCATCTCCACTCCAGCAAGACAACCCAACAGTTGCAGCTGAAAATACAAACCAAGTTTCACATTAACAAAAAGAAATGCCCCTTATTAGTTATAGTTCAAATGCTTTCTTTAACAAAAACAAAATATTGCAGCAAAAAATATCTACTGGACAGACAAATCATGATCATAAGTAGAGATCACAATTTTACTTGACTCGGAAAGTATCCGATTCAATTTTGATGGGTCGACTAGTGAGTAAATGGATTTGGGTAGTAGTTTACTACTCTTATCGGATTCAGACTCTAAGATTTGTGTACTTACTATCTGTTACCATTTAATTAATGTTCAAAAAATATTTAAAATAATTTATTTTTTTAAAAGAAGAAAGAAAAAAAAAAAAAAAATATATATATATATATACCTTTTTAATTATAATTATATTTAAATTTGAGACCAGTTCAGGTACTTATAATTGGATTCTGATTTGAATAATGAATTTTAAATGGATACCTGATCTGTTGTCGTCCCTAGTCATAAGCAATGTCAGAAATTCTACATTAATAACTAAACAACTTAAAATTCGGTTGATACAATAAGAAAATCCTCTAACTATGGACTGAGACAAACACAAGCTTATATGAAGATGGAAGAAAATTAGAAAGATAAATTACCTCATTCAGGTTTCCAAGATGGCCTATTCTGAAAACCTTCCCAGCCACTTTGTTAAGACCCAGACCTAAGCTCAAATTGTATCTTTTCCATCCTCTTCTAACAATTTCTGCACTGTCAATGTACGGAGGAATGAGGACAGCAGTCACTGTGTCACTGAACCATTCTTCCTTTTGAGTACAGTTCTTCAAGCCCCATGCCTCCACAGCAAGCCTGTATTGCAAGATTTCAGACATCTTTTTATCACCAATTACTCAACAAAATTCAAGGGAAAAAAATGATTCACCTTGTTGCTTTGCCTAGACGAGCATGCCTTGCAATGACATTGTCAAGGCCTTCCTCAAAAATAAGATCAAGAGCTGCTCTAAGTCCATAAAGCAATTGAATGGAGGGAGTGTATGGCCAATATGTTCCAAGTTTGTAAAACTTGAGGTAGTCATTCCAGTCAAAGAACACCCTAACTGATCTAGCAGTTTTAGATGCTTCAAGTGCTTTGGGGCTTGCGCACACAATTCCAATACCAGTAGGAAGAGAAAGAGCCTTCTGAGAACCTGTTAAAGCCACATCAACACCCCATTCGTCCATACGAAAATCAAGAGCACATATAGACGAAACTCCATCAACAAGAAACAGAGCTGGATGCCTGTAGTCATCTGAGAATCATTAAAACAAACATCAGACTAAAATGAGGCCGAAACATTTCAAACTTTAAGGAGGAACAACTGTTTCCGCACTTACTTACCAAGAATTCTTCTAACTGTAGCCAAATTGTTGGTAACTCCAGTTGCGGTCTCATTGTGGACAATGCAAACAGCCTTAATAGTATGTGCAGTATCTGCCGCAAGTTTTTCTGCGAGAATGTCAAGGTTGGCACCTTGGCCCCAATCACTTTCAACAACATCAACATTGAAGCCAAGGCGCTGCTGCTGATCAATCCATAGCAAACTGAATTGTCCAATCAAGAAAGATATAGTACGATCACCAGGTGACAAAGTGTTGGTAAGTGCACTCTCCCAGGCACCAGTACCTGAAAATAGCAAGCGTCAACCAACACAAACTAAGATCAGCTCAACACATAAAGAAGTTCATAATAATTAATTCCTTGTATAAGATTCACGTACCCTGTCAAACATTCAAAAAGTCATTGAGGGGCTAATGCAAAGGAACAGTGATGGACCCAGGACTCCAAGTTAGGAGATCAAAAAAGATTTCCAAAAGTTAAGCGGGACCAAATACAAAGAAAAGTCACCCTAATTTCTAGAGTAAATTTTATGAACTTTTGTGAGCCATAGGATTGGAACCAACCATTCGCCCCCTAGTTCGGCCGGTGGCAACCATGGTGAGCCAAGTCGAGTCAATTCATTGCTGAATACAAGCTTTACTCAATTATAAAACTTGAGACTCAAAACTCAGTTCGAGTTTGATTGCATTTTAAATTTTATGCTTGAGCTCAAACAAACTCTATTGCTAAAAATAAATAAACTTGTTAATATGAAAACAAAGCTCGAATAAACTCAAATAAATTCCAGTTCAATTTATACAGGAATCTAATTCATCTCGACTCATTTGAGTTTGAGCTCAATATAATTAAAATCAAGTCAAATTCAAACATTCCGTCTTGTATCAACAATTCATTAGTAGCTTGACTCATTTACAACCCTAACAATAAGATCGTTCCTTTATGCCAAGAAGGTCAAGAGAAAGTCACAAAAGCAACCTCTCTAATGAAAAACATATGATTATGAACACTTATAATCCAGCAAATGTATCTACCAACAAGTTCTGACAGTTTGATGCCCTGTTTGAAAAGGAATGTTACCTTTCTTGAAATGAGGAGAATACCTGTTGTGGGGATAAGAAATGGAGTTCCCGTAGTAGTCTTGAAAATCTTTTTGACATCTTCAAGAAGGGTTTTGGTGAGAGCAGGAATAGCTGGAGAACGGTAATCCTCATTGTTCCTATTCATCGCTCGGATAACTGGTTCAGGAATATTAACTGGCCCTGGAACAAACAGATGGTTCTTTCCTGGTCCATAGAAGTAGTCCATCTTTTCCTTCTAAAAACTTCACCAACAAACTGATTCTCAATGCAATCAACACCTGCATTAGAAAATGCAATCAAAATAAAAATATACACTTTAATTGGAAATGTAAAAGTTCATAAAAGCATAGTATAGATCTAAAATATCCAAGTGTCTAATCTATACATAGTTCTGCTGTTTAAAATTCAGTTTTACCCAGGAAGAACAAAAAGGATGAACAAGAAGGCAAAATTTAGAAAAATTAAGTATAAAGCTTTTTTTTTTTTAAATTATATATATATATATATATATATATATATATAAAGAGTCATTTATTTGTGGTACTAGGAGTATTTTAGTAATCTTACTCAAAAAGTAAGGGTAAAAATGAAATTCTGCACATTTATTATTTTGTTCTAATTTACATTTTTATAATTTCCTCTTTTTTTTTTTTTTTTGGTAAAACTAGAAGGTACAAATTGCAATCTGCTTTCAAACTGCAGAGCGTAAAAGAGTGCGTTCCATATTATTGGTTTTCTTTATATTTGTTAATTTACTTTGTGTACACATTTCATAATTTGTAATTATTTTTATTTTTATTTTATATTTTTTTTCACTTTTTATAATTTATACATATTTTCTATATATAAATACACACACAAAATTAAGATTTTCCTAAATGAAAATAGTATAATATAACTTATCAATGAAGAAGCCATGGTTCTAAAGAATTGTTTTTAAATCCCAATTAAAAATGCAAGAAAAAGTAAACATGTAAAGAACAATTGAAGTAAGTTGATATTTCTGAGAAAAAAATAACCCGAAAAAACAAAAACTGCACCAATTTCATTAGGAAATTCTCTATATTACAGTAATTGGGAGTTTAGTATTCTCAAATTTTATGCAACAACTGAAACAAAGAAAAGACTGATGATATTAACTCCTGTGTCTAAAAGGGCAGAAACAAAAACAGAGAAAACAAAAAGAACTCTAAAGATTGATAATTAAACAAACATAACATCATCTCCTTAGAATATCATTATAATTTAAATTTAACTTTCTCGATTTTTAGAAAAAAAAAAAAAAGGAAAAAAAAAAATATGAAGGTGCTATAAGTTCGAATTTATACCACAAGCACCTTGTCAATTATTATATAAAAAAAATTATATACACTGAAATAAGTAAACATAGAAAAAAATAAGAAAGGATCGAACAAATAGGACTGCTCTTTTTTTCACTTTATTAAAAAATATTAATAAACAATATATATGAGCCATGTTGATTTTTTCTGATAAGGTCAGAAATTCAATTTAATAAAATTTTTTATAAACAGAAGGAGGAGATGAAAATCAAAAAGAAGGAAGTGACAGAAGATTACCTTCGTTTGTAGAAGCTGAGTCGGTCTGCCCCTTTCCTTTTAGTTTGGCCGTTCGGAGACTTCAGAGAGGGAAGGACTGCAAATGTTTCTCTTTAATTTGTAATAAAAAGCCAAAGGGAAAGTTCGTTTATTATAAGAGCGCGGGAGAGCCAACAAATCTCTTACTCTGGACACACGTGGCAGATAAGAGTGAACCAATCGGAATCTTGCGGCTAAGAATGACTGACTTGGAAACCTTTCTTTGTTTACGTCAGATCTGCAATTATGTTTGTATTATTTTAATTTCTCGTATTTGCTTCTTTGTCCCTGTATTTTTGTGAACTCTACTACTTGCCAAAACTATTCGTGGCTTACTTTAAATCCACAAATACGGAGAAGGAAGATAAACTAGATTCTAAATATTGGAGTAAAAATAAAAATATTGAAAAAGTAATGGGTGTATTTTTTGAAATAAAAAGTCAAATTCAGGAAAGAAAAGTTTTAGCCAAAGAAGAATAGAGGCAAAAGTGAAAATAGGGTAAAGCAACGAGCACAAAATGAAACAAGAAACAAAATTTTGGTCTCATTAAATAAATTTGTGACAGCCAACATAGGTTTTTGGAAGCAGGTAGTATGAGGTTGAGATATCAATGAGAAAGATAATGCGATAAAAGGCTATCAACCACACCATCGCTTATAGAAATTAAGACCACACAGCACTTCCAATTTCATCTTCTATAGTTTCTGTTTTTATCTCCGGCAACTAGAGGCAGCTTCGACCATTTGGTATCCCACATCTTGGCGATTACCTCAGATGATATTAATTTCTTTATCGTTGGAACAATAGTTTTAAAACAGAACCACATATTGTGGTTTACATTACTTCAATCAAATAACAAAAACAATTATCTTTAAACGATTAGATAAAGATTAAAAGAAAAACAAAATGTTAAGACATTAGAATTACAAATTTCTTAAAAAGAAAAGAGAAACGAGACTTTAAACCATGTACCTCAACGTAATTCCAGTGCAGAGAACACTGAAAACCGCAAATTAAACTGAAAACTAATTAGTGAACTCACTAAATTATTCGTCAATTCATTGCATTCATTTAAAATACAATTGTGCCTGATCAAAGCACTCAATAGTTGGCCATGGCTAAACCAGACTACCATAAAATGGGCAAAGGGACAATGTACACGCACATAACACTACAATAAAAATTAATAATAATAATAATAATAATAACAACAATATACAAACATAAAATAGATAAATGAGGACAATTAGGAATCACATTATTTAGTGCAACTTCTTAAATTGATCAGAATGGACCCCTCGTATTGAGAACGCTAACAGTTACAAGCCTACCATTAGGATACTCATCTTCCACATCCTGAACAGGAATAAGCATTTAGCCACAACCACCATCTAGAAGATCGCCTGTCAAAAGGAAACACATATGGAAGCAAATATAGAAGAATTTCATTCAAATGTACAATACTCAACATATGCCCAAAATGAGCGAGAGATTATATTAAATTATTGAATACTCTTCCAGACATTTACCGAAGGAAAAACAAGTATTCGGAACTATGCAAAACTGATAATGTACACTTTTCACATCACATTATACATGTAAATTGTCCAGCTCATGTATGTATATTTCAAATTGAATTAGATGCTAATATTTCTCTCTCCTAATTCTACACTATATACGTAAAACTAATTACCAGACTCATTTCCTAACGGACAAAAAAATTGTTGCAAGAAACATGCATCTTGCTCATGTTAATTGAGTTTGGCCTTCTCCTCAGCTGCCTCCCCACAGAAATGCAAATTCCCCGTCTGATGGAAAGCTTTGCATTCAGCCATATTAAAAACAAAGTAGGAATCCAAGAGTTATTATTTTGATGTTGAAAAAGAATTCCAAAAGTTTCTATATCCAACGGCTTACGCAGTGATGCATCCAGGGAAAAGCCAGAGGAATCAGTTTTCAATCAGCTAGTCTCTTTCCACAGAACACTACAACTATTTTATACCTGACGAGAAATTCTGTCTTACAGGAAAACCAGTTTGACGCATCCGAAAAGGCCTCTCACTACTAAATCGCCTATTATCAGCTGGTGCAGCCCCAAGAATCCCCAATGAACTGGGATCGGTTACACGGACACCATTACTTATTGGTCTTTGCAAAGGGGGTTGACTTTGTGAATGCATATCAGCTTCAGCTCTTCTGCGTCTTTTCCACGCTTCAAATTTTCCATTATCATGACCTTTTTGAATTGATTCTTGCATTTGATATGAATTCATATTTTTATAACCTCTTTGCCTCTCAACATGGCGTGAAATAGGAAAATAGTTGGAATCACTATCAATTGGACCAGATGCAGAGCCATTGATGTGGGAAGGCCCAACCCCCGACTCATCTTCCTGCTCCTGCTTAAGTTTAGAATAGATCTGATTAAGTCTCTCCCCAGATAAATTTGAAAAAGTAGAGACATAGTTCCACAATCGCGTAGTCATCCCTGAAAAAGCATTATTGAATTAGTATGAAGAGAAGATGACTACAAGAGAGAAAATGCAAAACACAGCCAATTTGGATTACACAATCAAAAAATGATTTAGATGGAAATAACACATACTATCTTGTCTATAAAGCTCTTCCTCGTATTCGACCACAATTTGGTCTATCCTCCGCCCTAGAAGCTGCAAGTAATTCCGAATTTTAGAAAGCACCTGCAAGAAAAGGTTGAACATATGATTCTTTCATACAATCAAAATAAACCAGATTATATGGAATGAAAGCTGTGTATACCTTTTCCTTTGGAAGGTCTGCGCTGGTAGTCTGCAGCCTTTGAAGACGTCTAAGGGTTTTAATTTGGTCAACCATTACTTCTTCACACCATTCCATCCATTTCACTTCTTTAAATTGTTCACACAGTTCCTCATTGTCTGACATTTCACCCTCCTCTTTCGCCAACTGCTCAGCTTTCTGAGGTTTCTGAGGTCTATTCTTGCTGGTTTGGAAACCAACAATTGCAGAACCATGTTTTCCTTTCTTGACCCTGCTCCGAGATACTGGAACATTGAGAACATTTTCTTTTTGCTTCTTGGATGCCTTACGACCCCCTTTAGCATTTGCATTCTTTCCACCAACAGCAGCAATTTCCTGTACATACAACTTAAAACGATGAGGAAGGCAAGAGAAACCATAATTCAGTGTAATCTATGTCAAAAGAAGTTCAAACAAAGTTAAATATATGGGAAATATCAACATTAAACAAAGTGGGTGCACTCATGATATTACTGCCATCAGATACAACAAGCACATAAAGTCAACAAAACTAATCTTAAACCTCATAAAATCAGCCAAATACATAAATTGACACCTAAGCTTCACATCTAAATTTAGCACTTATTAAACATTTCAACTTGCAAAATTGTTCCATTGGACACTTCAAGTTCAATAAAAGTTGCATCAATTGAACACTCGTAGAGTTCTTGAAAAATATGAAAATCTTTGTTTGGTGCTAAAAAAAACACACAAATAATTGCAATACTGAACACTTGGTAGGCATTTGATTAATCCAGAATTGGTCAAACTAAAAATTTGGAGTATAGCAAAATTGCAAGTATCAATTTATGCATACAGCTTCAAAAAATCTGTAAATAGCAAGCAAGCTAATGAGTTCACATCTAGCCATGATGGAAGGAAGAAAATATTTAGATGTTAAGGTACAAAGGACATAAAACATATTATGAAAAGAATAAATAAATAACTAAATGTATAGATGACCGACAAGCATAAATGCAAATAAAAGTTAGTGTTGATTTAACTGGAATAGACAGAAGCCCAGTTTCAGTTCGGCATAGAACTCTTTGGGACCAGAACCAGCTGGAAACATGAGCCTCCAGAACCAGAACTGGATCCCGTTCTGATGCTTTAACACTTAGATTACCCATGCTCCCTCCCCAACGCAACAACCACCACCACCAAGTGCTTGTCCCAAACTAGTAAGAGTCAGCTATATGAATTATTTGTTTCAAATATCCACTTTTATCAGGTTACAGTCAACGCAAAGCAAAATATAACTCAAGAAAATTTTGAAATAATTTTGTACAAAAATTTTTTGAAGAGGAATTTTAAGAACATTTAATATATTATTAAATAGAACAAAGCGTGGAACAGACAACAATAACTAACTAAAGTCTGCTATATGAATCTTTAGCTTCATGTTTGTAGCTATATCTTTAGTAATATTCAAAGACCGCAAATCCTTAGCAACAACTTTCCTCCAAGAAAATCTAGGTCAACCTCTTCCCTTTTTAGCACCCTCCGCTACTAAAGTATCACATTTGTAAACTAGGGCATGTGAGGGTCTACGCAATACATGACTATACCATCTCAAGCATTCTTCTCTTATTTTAATTCCAACTTCCACTACTTGCACCTTTTGTCTAATGTGATCATTTCTAATCTTACCCAACCTTGTGTGATTCCACATTCGTCTCAGCATTCGCATCTCCACAACATTCATCTTCTGAATACATTGCTAAGTGCCCAGCATTACTGGTCTAACGACTGCCCTATAGAACTTACTGTTGACCTTTGTTAGATATATTCCTATCACATAATACACCTGAAACAATCCATTTCATCCATCCTACTTGAAACCTATGAGAAACATCTTCATCTGAGAGCCCTTCCTACCACTCTTCCCTCCCAGCCCAAAAACCAGAAAAAAAAAAAAAGGTGGCCGCAGTTTGGTTCTGGACCAGTTAGAACTAGATTTAACCAAAAAAAAAAAAAAAAAAATTCTGGTTCCATTTGCATAACTTTGGGAACCAGATCAGTTCAGAACTGTGCTACGTGTAGATTGGAAAAATCCCAGCAAAAGTAATTTCCATGCTCAGCAGATTGACTGGATCCATTTGCATTGCGGTTAATTTTTTGCTTTTGTCTTGCGGGCAAGAAACTGCTTACCATTTCCAGGAGTGCATTAGCACGGTCCCTCAAATTAGGAGCACGCGGTAAGAAGGTCTCATGGTGTTGTAGTTCCACTGGAGCAATCTTCTTTGAGAGGCCAAGCCTTTCATCTAATCTTATCTTTTCCCAATTGCCAAATCCATGATAATGTATTCCCAAAAGCAATCTTGCATCATCAACTAGAAAGGGAAAAAAACCGGAAAAAAACTTAAGTCATTACTACCAAAATAGAGGCAAAATAATAGTAAAAAGAAGGGAAAACATGTACTTTGGTTCCAGCCACAGCCCTTAGACCAGTTTGAAGGTTTGAGATACATCAAAACTCGAAATTGTGCGATGGGGTTTTCATAACGACTAATTCGCTTTGCTAGCAGCTGAAGTTCTTGAACACGGTTGAGTACATCATTGGCCTTCACAGGGACACCAAAGAAGTCCAGCAAAGGACCCTATACGTAACCACCATTAGAAAATAGTAGGAAACTGCTTGACGCACTTTTAGATTATGAAAATGTTGAAGTGCCACAAGTATGTGAATGAACTGGACAAATGTAGCAGCAGAATAATGCAAAGGCGTGATACCTTAGGGTCCAGATTTCCTGTATCAACTGCTTCTTTGCAACCATCTATCAGAGCATCAAAAAGCTCAATCTGTGCATCAACTGGAGCTGCTGCGATTGATCCACCAATTTCAGAAACTATTAACTCTATTTGGCTTGCATTCCCAAATTTCATTACCTATACAAGGGCACAAAAAACAAGCAAAAAAAAGTAAGGAAATTAAGATAAAAGATGTAAAGCCAGCCAATTGAAGTTAGCATCTTAAACATCCAGCAGCATGAAAATTCTGAGTTCAACTCCAATCATAGACATGTTTCCAGAGATTTGTCAAACTGGCACTACCTTAAAATCAATGGCCAAAAAGATACAGAAGCTTTAATGAATTGGAAGGAAAAGTAATTACAAGGCAAAGGTTTTCCTTGATAGTTTTCCCAATTCTAAAATTTAGTCAACTTTTGGCCTCAACATTATTCACAAATCTTTCCCCAACAAAAAGTTGAGATGCAACTAATCAGTGGAGCCAAAAGTCTTCAGAGAAACAACATTTTTGCTGCCATCTTTAAACTTGTGGAGATGGATTCACAGAAGTTCACTGGTAGTAAGACAGCTTTTGATCTTATGTTATCAAGAGTTTTCAAAGAGATTCAATAATTATTAACCGAATATAAGATTAAAAAAAAAATCATAAAAAAAAAAAAAAAAATCATAGAATGGTAAAATTTCATAAACTGATGAAAGCATTTTATTATTCATTCTTATATTAATTTAGCTGGAAAAGGTCAAAGTGCTTAAAAAATTTTTTTAAAAAAATCAAAATTCATCTAAACAAAATCAAATATTTTCACAGCATATAAAAGCCAAAAAAAAAAAAAAAAAAATAGTGGCTTATTTCTACAACCTCATAACTGTTGTTTCACGGAAAAGAAAAGAAGAAAAAAAAAAAGCCCTCTTTAACGTTTATTTGTTTTACATGTTCCATCTTTTAAACTTTATGCAACAAACCTCAACTTGTTGACTGTTAAAAGAAAAATCTACTAACTTGTAATAACCAACCTGAAAAGGCATCAAAATGAAGGAAAAAACCTATTGAAAAGCATAAAATAGTTTACTTTAACCAGGATGAAGATTCAAGAAGGTTAGAGATGGACATTAAAACATTTAGGATTCCAACTAGCTGTTTGATGTATGATTTTCCATAGATATTATTCTTTTTTAGCTAATCTAAGACTCAAAGAAGTTAGTTTGAATAATACCGCTCGAGAAAAACGTAAAGCATCTCTTTTGGACAAATTCCCCTGAGACCATTCTCTAACTTGGGCAGATGCACCTTCAATCATTGGGACAGAAGGGGCAGAATAATCTGCTTTGCGACGTTTCTGCACTCGCTCCTGGATTTCCACAGCCTCAGAACTTTTCTTTTTTCTTTTATTACTTCTCTCATATTGGTTGGCCTCAGCATAACTCTTATTGTTTCTTGCAGCACGAGGAACCAATGCTTCCTAACAGTAAAGATATGAATACCATGTTAGAGGCATCATCCAAAATTGATAAATAAAATTCAAGATAACAAGATCATACCTCAGCTTGGGCTACCGCTTCGGGTTTTATCCAACGACTCCAGAAACTCCCATCATCTTCAGCGCTGCAGAAGTTCGCAACCTGTATATTGTCAAAGAACCAAACCAATCAGCAGTACACATTGCAAATGCAGAACTCCCTCCATGCTCTGCCAAATTAATGCTAAATACAAATTGCAAATGCAGAACTCCCTCTATGCTCTACCTAATTAATGGTAAATCTAGCAGTAGCAACTTTGACTACAGCCAAAATAGGGAAAAAAAAGAGTGAAGCAGCATGATTGAACCATTAAGGATGTGTATAATAATTTGCATACCTTGAAAGCACTCAATAATTCATGTCCTTCCTCTCCTACAGCTTCCTTCTCCTCTACCTTCTCTGCTCTTTCAAGAATTTCATCAATATCCATACTTAGTAGTCTCTTCTTGCTTTCTTCTTCATTTCTGTCCTCTTTAAAAAGCTCCTCTGCACCAAACCTTAAAATTGCAGACAGCTCATTCTGCAATTATAGAATTTGTAGCATAAGAACTGGTACCAAATGACAATAATACAGTAATTATAGAAAATAGAAAGATGTCAGAATACCATGTAAATAATTGATGACTGAAATAAACAGCTTGAAACATTATTTATATCTTATGCAACCCATACAGAAACTGAAACAGCAAAATATTCTGACCACATCCTTACCTTGTCAAAATAACTCCCTTTTTTGGTTTCTTTCTTTTCCAATCTACCCTCTGCATTTAATTTTTGGATCACCAAATGGTCAAGAACCTATAAAGAAAATGTGAATCAGAGATTCATAAAATAATTGGTTTAAACAATTGAACAAACATATTGATCCACACAATATATACAAATTTATGGTTAGATAAGCATGCAAATAGCAAATGCATCTTAAGCTGAAAAAACAAAAACATCAAATGAAGGTTAAATACATATCAAAGAAAATTACCATCTTTTTCTTAGCTCGTTCCAGGATATCTTCCTCAACACTCTTGCTAGTGACAAATCTATATATGTTAACGACTTCTTGCTGCCCAATTCTATGAGCTCTGCTCATTGCCTAGCAAAAGATTATAATCAGACAAATAACAACTCTTCTGTTCAAATAATTCAATTAGAAAACATGAAGAACAATTATGAAATGGAAAGAATAAAAACCTGTAAAACAATTATTAAATGGAAAGAATAAAAACCTGTAAATCATTTTGGGGATTCCAATCTGAATCAAATATTATAACTGTGTCAGCTGTAGCAAGATTGATGCCTAGCCCACCAGCCCTAGTTGAAAGAAGGAAGCAGAAATCATCACTTCCAGGTGCATTGAAATGATCCATAGCCTGCTGTCGCAACTCAGCCTTTGTACTACCATCAAGCCTTTGAAATTGGAAACCTCTAATCGACATATATTCTGCTAATATATCCAACATTCTCACCATCTGCAATAAGTTACCAACATTGCATTTCATAAATCACTTAATACATCTGTATCTATAATTTGAAACCAGACAGATCCACAAATATAGTTGAGATTAACC
Source organism: Jatropha podagrica (assembly GCA_947857235.1). Lineage (NCBI taxonomy): Eukaryota > Viridiplantae > Streptophyta > Magnoliopsida > Malpighiales > Euphorbiaceae > Jatropha > Jatropha podagrica. The sequence goes on along the minus strand of CANUEP010127474.1, from coordinate 35,959 downwards.
AGCTTCTACCACAACAGATAGATGCAAGAGACAAAATACTAAGCACATATAAATTTGTTTCAAAGCTCATTCAATAAGGTTCTGCAAAGTTGCGGATAATACGTAATTTTTTAGCAGTTAAGTAAACAAGGATACAGAAATACTAGAAACTGGAAAAGAACATGCAACACAAAAATTTGACATGAGAAGATCCTGTTAAGACTTGATCACTCAGGAAATCAGTGACAGTTAAAGAGACTCCAGCCAGGCTCTAAATTTGGCCACCATAATAACTTCCAAGAACTATTTCAAAATTAAGAATAAGCCATTCACACAGGATGAGTACACAGCTCAAAATATTGATCTCCCTCACCACAAACAAGAAGCTGAGGCAAAAAACGTAAGTATTGTCTCATTTATTGCTTGAGAGGAGGCAAATTATTCCCATAAGTGCCAGAATGCTTCTGAAACAAACCTGGGAAAAAATCAGAACACGATGTTTCGTCTCATGCAACCTGACCAGTAACTTGTCAAGTATAACCAACTTTCCACTGCTCAGGATAATTCTCTCCAACTTGCTGTTATCATTAATGCCAGAGTCCCCACCATAACCATGATCAGCACTTTCAAATAGGAAAGGGTGATTGCAGCACTTCTTCAACTCTACTACAATATTTAGAAGTGAAACCTGCAAATATAAAAGCACAAATGACATCAGATTTTAAGTACAGGTAGAAAACAAGTATCAAGTAGGCTAAAGAGTTGTTACAAATCTAAGGGCTTATTCAGAACGCAAGCATGTAAGGCAAATGCCAGAGTCTGCAGTCTACTTTCAAGAGTGCAGCTGGTCCTTTCAGACCCCCTACACTTTTGGGACTGTAACCAGATAGAATTTAAATGATTAGCAGAACCGTTCATGATTTCGTCATAGCCAAAGGCCACTGTTTACCAATTGGAGACAGTAAAGGGAAGAAGAAGAAAAACCTCAACCCAATCCTAGCATGATTGTAATTATTATTTTTGTCAGGCCTAAGGACCAAAAAAATATCTAATTTTATAAATCATTTACATAGACTTATCTTGTTATTAGAAATTGCGCCGCCGCCGCCCCCCCCAACCCAAATTAATATTTGTTTATTTTTAATGGTCCTCAAGAATGCAAGGAGGTTAAAATTCCACCCCCCCAAACCCCCACCCCCCCCCCCCCCCCCCCCCTTGCCTCTCTTTTTTGCGGTGAGGGGGTAGGAACAGAAAACCTAAAGGAGAAGACAGAAAAAAGAAACAAAAAAATAAAGTAAGAAAGAGGCTTGAATTTGAACTCCCACCATCTGCACTATGGATCTCCTGCTATAGTATGATTTAGATACCAATATTTTACCATTTGATTAGATGTAGAACAAGTTAAAGTACCTTACTGATAAAACCTAAATGAATTTATCAAAACCATAAGTGAGAAAAGTTGGGAAATTTAAGGCCATTAAGCATTTCATATTGTTACTGCTGTACTTCCTATGATAAGTATCAAGAAAGGGCAAAAGTCAAGTCAAGAAGAAGTCTCATATAAATTTCCCAGGCTTTAATTTAACCAAATATTCAATGCAAACACTGACCTGATTACCACGAACTCCTTTGTTTAGGTCATGAAAGTTGCGTTCTAAAATCCATTTGTAGTACCTACACAAATGCAAGCAGCAGGTTGTGCCAAGAATCAATCAACATACAATCAAAAATCACAACAAACTAATCAGAAATTGAAATAGTACACACTGTTTCTGGAGTGGGGACATTTCAACCCTCAGAATACGTTCAATCTTTGGAGGCAAGGATTTTTCTACGTCCTTAATGACCCTTCTGAGGATGTGAGGCCTCAATTCCATATGCAGATTGGCAAGCTACACGATAAAAAATAGAGTTTTCTAAAATACTGAAGGTATGAATATTTGGATGAATCATAAAGCATGGGGAATATGATGTAACAAAAGGAATTAATCTATTGTGCTATACCTCCATCTCATTGAATGAGCTAAGGTTCTTGTAATTTTGAACAAAATCATCCTTGTTCCTGAATTTATCAGGATCAAGGAAGTGAAGCAGAGCCCTGTCCAATCCAAGAAAAGAAAAGGATCAGAAAAGCTGAGGAGAAACCCCGGTCCGTAGCAACTAAGGGAAAAAAGATCGAAGGAAAAATAATGACAAAAGAAAAGAAGAAACAATTTAATTGGGCCAGTATGTTTACATGCCCAAATTTGTTAACAACGAAAAACAAAACAATAGAACCAGAATGGAGTATTTGGTGTGTGTGTGTGTGTGTGTGTGTGTGTGTATATATAGAGTATTTAATATTTCATTTTCAAGGAATCATTAGTGGAAATATACTGGAAATTCACACGACCATCTGAAAACTCTTCCTTGAGTTGACACTAAGCTAAAAAGCTGGCAAATTTTCAAGGATTTTGAAACTTAACACCAAGAAATTACAAAAACACATAGGCATGTGTATCCACCATGATACAGCAATTAAAATTTACCTCTTAAAAGACAGAATTCATATTTAAAAGCAAGTCAGTAGCAAGCTTTTATAGCATTGACAGACCAGATAATAAGTGATTTTATTAACAGTATGCTTAATGTTGCACATTAAAAAGAATGCATTTCTCAATAGGATAAACAAAAGCAGAAAATAACAAATCCACCATAGCCTCCAAAGAAATAAATATACCGTATGCACGAAACAAGACAATTAGCGCAGACGAGCCGAACATGATTAAAACTAAAATCATAGATATATGATTAACTAATCAGTCATAAGAAAAAAAAGTCCCCTTATATGCTACAGGATCCAATTAATCAAGTTGCAAATTAAGGGGAAAAAAAAATCAAGTTGCAACACCAGTAACAATGATGATAATGAATGAGAGATTAATACCACAGCTCTTCGACACTGTTCTGTAATGGAGTTCCAGTAATTAACAACTTATTCTTCGTACTAAATTCCTGTATGAGAAACAAATCCAACATCCAACAGTAACCATGTAAGCTGAAGACAGAGTAGAAATCCAAGCAGAACACTTCTATTACTTGGTGATTTAGCATTACCAAAAGAGTTGTGTACAGTTGTGCCTCACTGTTTTTTAACCTATGAGCTTCATCAACCATTAGATAATTCCACTTGATCTTGGACAGGACTACCTTATCCTTCAGAACAACTTCATATGTAGTCAATAGGGCATTAAATTTTATAGCCCGCCCAACTTTCTTATCATTATAGAATTCATATTGCTGACAGACCTGCAATAGAACAAAACACAAAAATAGTTAGATATGATACCTGCACAAATAGCTTTAAAAACATGCCAGCAGCACATATTCTGGAAAGCATATCACAACCTCCACAAGGTAGAGACATATAGAATTGCATATTTTCAGCATTTCCAGGATTGCCAAAAACAAAAGGATGTTAGTTTATAAAGGTCATTGCACGTCCATGAATTTGTTGTGTGAAAGAGAGAGAGAAAGAGAGAGAGAGAGAAAGAGAGAGAGAGAGAGAGAGAGAGAGAGGGAGACAGATCATAAGAAATTAAAATGGCTATGTTAAACCAAACGTCCATTCATATTGATAGTGTTCTTTCATCTTGTTTGCCTACCAATCTGCCTATCAGGCTTCACATATTATACAGATTATGGACTAAAACTGACTAAAAAGAAGCATTATGCGCCAGGTTAGACCATGAGCTGACCTCACCAGTAGAGAAGAAAAGAAATTTCTATTCCCATTCTATCATAGTTGATCATAAAGAGAGTTTCACAGTGACAAGCACAGTTCTCCAGGATAGTGTTATCAGTAGTCATGGAAGTCTTCACAGGCACCAGGGCAGAGAGCCAGATCAAGAAGACAAGGGCATCGCCATCAATCCCTCTCCTTGTACTTGTGAAATTCTAAATGATTATTTTTAAGAGTTCCATCCTCTTTTCCTGGTAAAGGGTTTTCAAACACCGTAACCAAACTCGAAGAGAACAATCCTCAACTATATGATTGCTTTTAGCATTAATGCAAACATATATTATAGTTACTACAGCCGACATTGGAGTTCATGGATAAAGTTAGTAGAATTTAGCACCATTGTAACTCCAATTCAACATAAGATGAAGACAAATAAAAAACCAGAAGTTTAATCCAATATTTACTACCTTCATTCATTAAGACACACAGCCAAAGGTATCAAGTCAAGTATGTGTATCTTAAAACGTGTCAAAACATGTGCTATCAGTAGCATTTGAAGCCTTCACAAGCACCAGAACAGCGAGCCAGATCAAGAAGACAAGTGCATTGCTATCAATCACTCTCCTTGTATTTATGAAAAAACTAAACAGCAAGTACTTTTAGAACTTCCAGCCTCTTTCACCAGCACAGGATTTTCAAACACCTGAACCAATATAACTTAAACCAACTACAAGATTGCATACTCCAACTGACATCACAGTCCTCGTGGTCACAATTTGTAGAATTGTAGTATTATAGTGACTCCAATTCAATGTAAGATGAAAATAAATCAACAATTAAAAGTAGAATCCAATATCCAGAACCTTCATTCGTTAAGACAGATAGCAAAAGTGATCAAGTCAAGTATGTTTATCTTAATATATGTCCAAATATGACTCACCTCTCGGCTAGCACGTGTACCAACATACACAATAATGTTCATATCAGGAAGCCACTTCCTAAATTCTTTAGCCCAGTTAGACAAAGTGGATAACGGTACAACGACAAGAAATGGCCCAGGAATTTGTTGTGCGTTCTGCAGGAAATATAGCATACAATTATGTGCAATATATTCAATAAGCATGAAATGTATAAGGCTGTTAAAGGAATGGAACAGAAAAAAGCTTACCTGTAGAAAACCAAGCATGGATACCGACTGAACAGTTTTGCCAAGACCCATCTCATCAGCTAAAATTACATTTGTATCATTTCTCCAACTATCAAGTACAGAGAAACTAATTATAAAATGTCAAAAAGAAGGATATTTGAAGTACCTCCTTTTTTCAACAAGGAGAACAAACTATCATACCTATTAACAAGAAAATTCAAGCCCTCCAACTGATAATCACGAAGCTTTCCTCCTCTCAACCATTCAGGCTGTTCATCAAGCTTCCTTAAACTTGCTAGAAACAGAAAAAAAAAAATGCTCAGAAAATAAATAATAGTAATCGTGAAAGGAAATCCTTTATATGTTTTTCATAGGTAGGAAAACAGGCAACTATTGAATTAATAACATAGCGAAAAACAAATATTTCTACAAGAAACCAAAAATAAGATTGAAAATTTGAAGAACAAGCAAAAACATCCAATTTGGAGGAGGCTATGGTGGAAAAAAAGAATTACCCAGAAAAGTTGCAATGATAACAAATAGGTAAGGAATGTATGCAATAAGAATATGTCCATACAATCTCATCTAGTACAAGGAAAAGGAACAATACAGTAATGTTCTAACAAATTAAAAATTAATTCAAGCCAAGCAACAAATACAACTTTGGTTAGTAACACAGAAACAAAGCATTGTCCACTTCACATTTCAAATGCGACTCGTTTACATTTTACGATTTCAAAGTTTTCGAAAAGACATACAACATAAATGATGGCAAGTAATACAGACCTTTGCCTTTCTTACGCTGGAGATCTACCATTTTCCCTTGTACAGCCATTGCAGCTTCTCGTGCCTGCCACATGATGACAAAAAAATTATATAAAACACTATTATGTTGGGTAAAATTTTCCAGGTTACAACCTTATCATGTGAGCACAGAAACAGAAGTTGGCTGGTGCCACACCTTGTATTCATCAATTGCATCTTGTGCAAATCCAATATCTATATCCTTTTCCCTGCACAACAAAACATTAAATACAACCATGAGACATGTCTTGAAATTAATAAAATAAATGCAAATATGCAGAAGTAGTTCACTCTTCAGGGTCTAGCGAGCAACTTAGCTCAAAGAATGATGAATCTAAATATCCTGAGCAGATAAAAGTAAATAGAATATTTTAAATTGGAAAAGATACAAAATAATTTTGGTAATACCGTTGCAAAATTGTAGAATTAGTATAGTTAATGAATACCAGGTTGCTTCAGCATAAGAGAGCCCCTGCCACTTGACTAAATACTCTGGCACAACGTTACCAGAGCCATCTTTACTGATTCTGTCAGCAATAATTCTCTCCACCTACAAATGAAATTGTTGAGAAGATACAAAGAGATGAAATAAACAAAATATAATTGCAATGAAAATCCAAGAAGTAATAGAATATGGCAAAAGACCCAAAGAAGACCAAGATGCAAACATATACCTGACTGTTTTGCTTGATTAGATCCAAATCCATTTCTTTACTCACATCATTGACCTCAATCTGACAGTTAGAAACACGGATAGTTTAGATCACATGATTGCATCCCAGCAAGTTCATATATGCACAGAACTAGAATCAAACAGCTCAGGTGCCAGACATACTTATCTGCACCTAGCATGATAATACTTTAGGATACAGAAGTTCCAACCAGAAAATCGTTATATGCCACATACATCTCATAGAGCTTGTTGCCAATATTAAGATAAGGTATTGCATACTTTAAGCTCTGAACAACAAGGATATATACATGAACATAAGGAAGAAACTTCAAGTGTTATCTACACAGCTATACTGTTTCTCCCTTAAAAGCGAAAAGCCAGATGCCATCACACCTTTTCGCAATATTAATAGTTTGGACCGCATTGCCAACACATCCATATCATTAAACCTTTTGACAATATCCACAAAGCATCAATGTCTGTTTACTTGCTATCATTATTTTTCAGGTCTAGGAAATTCTACCTACCTATTACCTGAAAATTTCACATGATCTAATGAGCCAGCCCAGATTTAAAATCCATACAGCATAGAAAAAACAGCAGTTAGGTAAATAGTGGCATTTAAAAAAAAGTTACAATGATATGATAATAGTCCACTTTTCTACTTCTTTTGCCACAACATGGTCGCCTAACTCTATTGCGAACTTGGGGAACTCAAATATATAATAAGCACCACTAGTTTGACCACGAGTTAGCTTTATCAACAAAAATAAAACAATATTACAAGAATATAGGTATCAAATAAAGCTAACTGACTATTTCGAAAGGGGTGGAACACAAACACAGTCTCATAATTCCAGGCCATAGTTCTAGTGCAATTCAATTCCTTATAGAAGAAATCGATATCCATTAATTTTCTTCTTATTCAAATTTTTATTAAATATTTTTGCTGCAGCCTGAAGAACCATTCAAGTGAATCACATCACAACACATACCTCCGTATCTCCATAGTTAAGAAAAGAATAAAGAAGAGTTAACTAATGAAAGCACAACCTCTTCACGAGTAAGCATTCTTCGATATCTCGCATCTTCATTGACTTTTTTTGTGTAGTTCAATACTTTCTTAAAACCGGTCAGCTGAATGTACATAAACATAGAATTCAAACACCAGACAAGAAAAATTGTCATAGAAAATTCTTAGAAAACCACAAATAAAGCAGGTGTAAGCAATCAATTACACCTTTAAATATACTCATGGGCAACATAAAGAATGTTAATCATACATTTTGTAGTTCTGCAAAAGATTTCCACTGGCAGTGTAAGTGTGACTGGCCCTTCCATTTGATTAAGAACTCCATTTCATTCCAATCTGGTTCAGAATCAAACAAGTGACTTAGCAGAACAGGCTCTATTGATTGATTGTTCCTTAAAGCATCCTCTGCCATGCCCTTTGGCTGATGCCACAGCACTCTTTCAATGGAATCACCATCTTCTTCTTCAATTTCTTCCTACAGAAAACCACAAGCATAGTAAATAAGATGAGAACAACTCTTCATGACATAATGGCATAATTCCAGTGTAAATCAAAATAGTTAGGCCCCAAATGCAAGCAACAACACTAAAATCCAAGGGACAGACACAATTGCCAAACCAGGAATTCAGAAAAGCTCAAAACATAATTTGTATATCTACAACCAGAATCAGCATTCCAGGCGTTTCTACCAACCACTTCCATTCAGCATTCACCCAAGAAAATTCCACTTTGACAAAATAACATAAACATATATGCAACCATAAATAAAACAAACATTCAACCATACATCAAGATAAGAGGTCCTTGCTCTATCACCATTCTATGACTTGATGATTTACCTCGGACATATTAAACTGTACTGAGATTAATTTGTCCATATTATAACAGTTTTTGACAATCTCAATCTTTTCTATCTTTTCAAGCAACTCGGCATACAAACAAAAAAAGGCATAAAAAAATAAAGAACGGTGCAAAAAAAAGAAAAAATTACAAATGGTCACCAGTCTACATGTTGAAATTTCTATTAAGAATTGATCCCAAACACCAGTAAAACACATGGCTTCTTTCTTTAAATAATTTATCCATGCAAAAAAAACAAGGAAAAAAATTATTGAATGTAATAAATAGCATAATTTGCAAAATATAGCACATAGACTGCACCTTCTGAGACTTTTTCTTTTTTCCTTCATCAACTTCTTCACTTTCATCACTTTCAACATATGATACCTTTCGAACTGACCTACTAGATGTGCGGACCTCGCTGTTTCTTCCACTAATAGCTGTTGACATTGTGGACCGAGCATTAGATTTGCGGATGTGTGATCCTCGTTTGGTCATGCTCTTAAAATCCTCATCACTTTCACTGTCAAAGTCCTCAGATGAATACTCATCCTCTTCAAAAGATGTTTTCCCTCTTTTTTGTCGACCTGAAGAATGTAAAGACTTGTGTTCTCTAGCAGGTTTTGTATTTCGTCCACCTTTCCCACTTTGCCTGCCCTTCGGCTTCTTTGTGTAGTAAGAATCATCTTCATCAGAGACATCAATCTCATCATTGCTAACATCATCTTCATCTGAATCTTCACCATCCCAGTCTTTATCCTAGCATAAAAAAAGAAAAAAAATAAGCGCACTATCAGGATACTGAAAGCATTGAAAAGGCAAAATACCAGTAGAGTCCAGGATCAGGTAGATGATAAACACAAAATATATCTTTCACAAAGAATTATGCTACCAATTCATTAAAACTTACAAAAAAAGAAAAAAAAATTGTACTTTTCTGTTAGAAATCTCCTACATGCATTAGAAAATCAAATGAGGTGAGAATAAAAGAAAAGAATACTTTATAAGTCCCATTCTCAAAAGATTATCTTGGTGGTTTTTAGATTCAATAGAAATTGGTTTGTTTGTTTTTTTAACTGGCCCAATATGTGTAGCTTTAAAAGCCTGAACCTGGATTCTTAAACCTCTGATGCAGGAAACAATCTTATAAAAGCATAAATCACAGTATGACCTTAGACTTGAGAGTTCACACTCCCTGCAAGTTATTACAAATGAGTTCAGAAGAATCCCAATGGTTAATTTGTTAAAGAGAGAAATCCCTAGACGATGCTTTATCTCTTCCCTCTCTTATTTGTCGTTTCCATTATTCTCAAATTCTCTACAATTGGCTCTACTTCTCAGAAGGGGCAAGGATCCAGCTTCCTCCAAGTTCTTCATAAAAAACTTGTTCCCCAGCTAATCCACAACTATATCATAGTTTGCTTTCTTTAAACACCATGAACTTTTATTTTATATTCCAAATTACAAATTATCTTTTTTCTTTGAAATCCAAAAATTGTTCGCCAGCAAATAATTAATCTTCTCAGACCAAAAAATTTTCTGGAAGCCCCCAAAACCCCTCCACCCAAAAAAAAAAAAAAAAAAAAAAAAAAAAAAAAAAAAAAAAAAAAAACACCCAAAAAAATGCTAATCATGCACATGAAAAATCAGCCAAAATCACAGGTACAGGTTTGGGATACCATTGAAGCCATCCATAATCAACTCCACTTATTATAAGCTATATATTGGTCTAAATTGAACTCTGAATACATTCTCAAGTACCACATCAAATATTCTCAAAACATCCAAAAATATCCATAACGAGTAAACCAAAAAAATTCCTAATTGACCTCAATTATTTGTAAACCTGACTCAAATCTTCATTCTGTAAAATGATTAGAGAATGCTGGAGCCTGTACTAGTATTATCTCCTAAAATTCATGAGATTATCACTAACCATGCAACATATAACTAAATACTTCATCACTGCCACAAAGGCGCATGGAATGAAGTAGAAAGAGACAAACTGGACAAGGAAGCAGAGAAAAATCCACAAAAAAATCATTATGGCTAGTCACTTAGTAGTATTCTGAATGCTGATATATGTTAAAAAAAAAATTGCAACAACATTAACCTTGATCCCGCCATGGCCACTGGCAACACCATAATCAGGGTCAAAGTCAGCATCGTCAGGATCATCTTCTGCAAGCAATAAGATGAAGAATTCAGTCCCATCCTTGAAGACAAAAGAGTAATTACCAACTGTATAATTTGTGCAAGATCTCATATCTTGTTTTAGAAAGGACATTGATGACCTCATAGAAAATAGAGTAATAACAAATAAGTTACCATCTTCCTCATCCTCTTCTTCATAATCAGCATCACCATCATCATTTTCTTCGTCATGGGCATGGTTGTGTAAAGCTCTAGAACGCCTGGAGAAACTGTTGTTAGCAGGTGCAGGTTTCAAGTGCGCCCTAGAATTCAACCCAGCAGAATTGCTAAATCCTCTGTAATGCACTGAATCACTTTGATCTTCCCCATCTTGCTCATAGTATTCATCTGACAACATTTCATCTGCAGGGACATCTGAATGGCCCCTTTGTCCCTTACCAACTCCTTTTTGTCCATCTTCATCTTCAGATTCTAATCTGTCATCCCCTCCATCCGATATATTATCATCTGACCCTTGTGCATTTTTATATTCTGATTTTGAATCATGCCCAGAATCAGATGCTACTTGAGCACCCATAGGTTGGCAATCTTTCCAAAAAGTTGAACCCCATTTCCCTGCAGCATTTCTCCTTGCAGAAGGCTGCAAATGCGAATTACTAATACCAACTCCATTGTCAGCAGCTGCATCACTCTGCATCCTACCAGGATCTTCCCCTTCGCTCTCATATTGTGCATCCATATTCATGTCAAATTCTCGTTCACTTGAAGTCACATCTACATCATCATTTCCTACCATTCTACCAATTCCCTGACCCTGGCCTTTTTCTTCCGATACACTCTGTGAAACTGTTTGGTTTGAATAGTTTCTAAAAAAAGCCATTCTTTTACATGGAACTTCTGCAAAATGTGCTTCCCACCTCTTTCAATCAGATATGACTGCTGTGGACACAATGCAGTAGGTAGCTTCTTCTGTAATAAGAAATACAGAAAGACAAGCAGTTAGACGTAAACCAGTTGGTATCACTTCTCAGAAAATGATGAGGAAAAGAGTATAAGATACCAGTTTAACGAACAATAAAGCATTTATCATCAAAACTTCATTAGTTATAGGACACATTATTCAACCAGGTACATACATTAGGAAACAAATTAATGTTAAAGGAGACTCTGTTCAAGCCTTGAACTGAAAGTAACGAGAAATATGCAGATGAAACTTCAAACTCAATGCACAAAGAAAACTGCAGTTAACGTCTAGCTCTTGTGATCAAAACCAAAAATGAAATACTCAAACAAACCAAGAACAATTACCTAAAAGAGTTCAAATGAAACCTGAACCGAACAAGCACCATCTTAGACTCTATTCACACACTGTCTACTGAATTCGCACATGAAAACAACCAGAAAATGGAGGAAACTCGATTCTAATTACTTGTAAACCCATCAATACACAAACCAGACGTTAGAAACAAATCAAACAAGGCAAATTACAGATCCATAAGCCAGTAAGCAAAATCCAATGAAATAATCAGTTACAGCTCCAAAAACTCAAATTTAGAAACCCTAAAGCCAGAAAAGCACCTCTTATTCGAAATCGCAAACCCTATATTTGCTAAAATACACAGTCAAAAAGAGAAAATTGAATGACAAATGGAAGCCGATGATATAAAAGGAAGCTAACCTTATACCTGACAAAAAATAGAGAAGAAAGAGTGATTTAAGTTTGGTTAATTTAGGTCAAAGGTTATCAACAGAAGATAGAAAGTGCGCAGGTTAATAATCGTGAGCACCTTTTAAATCGCCGGAAGTCAATCGCCGGCGGATAAAAATTTTTGAAAGAAAAAAAAAAAAACGAAGTCGTTTCGTGTTTCAGGTATCGTTTTCTATAAGGAATCGGGTTTAGGCTTTTGGTTTGAGTGCGGCGGCAGTAGTGGCTAAGATTCGCCGGACGGTGAGATAGTCACCGCCGTTCCGATTAGAGAGGAGGAAGACGAGGTGATTTTGGATTAATCGTCGATTGGTTTCCGCGAGAGGAGAGAGAAACTCACACACAAAGTTTTATGTGTTTTTTAGAGAGAGAGAGAAAGAAAGAAAAGGAGACTTTGTTTTTTAGAGAGATGTTTATCGAACAAATATTTTTTAAGGTTGATTTGAGATTTTATTTCCTTTGGAGAAACGTGTTTATAGTTATTTTCTTACTTTTCCCCTCTATTGATTTTTATTAAATTGAAAAAGAAGGATAAAAAATAGCATTATATTTTTCTGTATAAATTTAATCTAGCTAATAGGATTCTACCACGTGTTAATATCTCTGTGGGCTTCGCAAACAATCGGACGGTGAGCTTGAGGCGAGTTTTTGGAGCATCTCACGCGGCTTGGAGGGCTGAAATATGAAGGGTGGGCTGGCTGTGCTACATCGAGGGTAAATATTTGAATTGGCTAAAGTACCCCTTTGAGAATTTTATTTTTAATTTTTCTACATGAGGTTATTTTACCTTTTACGTAAGTTACACGTGTAGGGACAAAAGGAGAGGAGAGGATCATAAATTGGCAGCCTAAAAATGAGCATGGCAGGAAGAAAGCATGTTCCCATTTTTAGCATTGAAATTGTAGGCAGCGAAGTCTCAGAACTCAAAAGGTCCTCTGCATCAATTATCTGTCTATCTATCTATTTAATACTCAATAATTTATCTAAAATATATGTAACTATCTATAGTCTATGATCTGTAATCTATAATAATTAATAACAGCTAACAGTGGAGAGACATAACATTACTTCTAGGGTGGTAATTCGGAATGGAGTGACTTATATTTTTTCACCTTGTGGTTTGCCTGCATATTACATATATGCAATTTTGTGGCTTCTGTTATATGATTTTTTCATCAGCAGGGTCATTTTTAGCGATCTCATTCTCAAACGTGTATTGCACATTGTTTGTACTCGCGCATTTTCACATGTTGCAATTAAAAGGCCAACATCATTTACATAATTTCTTGTTCACATAACTGGTTTTAGGCACAATATAATCACTAGTCATGGATCCATGCTTCACGCCAGATGTGTATATGTACAAATTTTAAAAAAATAGATAATTTTTTTAAAATACAAATAAAAAATAATATATTAGTGCAATGCATTTATTGCAAAATAAAAGATAAGCAATTAAATTAATAATAGAAAAAGCTTAGAGTAAAAGCAATAGGAAGAATAATAATAATAACACATGTCTATAACACAAATTATCAGTAATAAACAATTAAAGCAAATTGTCAATAAACTAAAACTTTTAAAAAAAATATATATATATATAAGGGACTAATACAAAGTACTGCATTTATCTCATAATCAAATTCAGTCAATAGCACCCATAAATGAAAATAAATAATTACGTCGTCCCTATCTCAAACTTCATTCTTAGATATATATTTATATTTCAAATGCAGTTTTCTCGTGTTTATGTTAGATAAAAAGTGGAAAGAAAAAAAATCTCTTTACATGTATCATTTGCCCTTACTTTGATTACCTTGGTCATCCATAAACCATGAGATCCATTTCTTGAGCCTCATTTTTTATATAGTTAGGTCAAGCTCCTACATCTGATTGCAAACTCCCTGGAATTGCACCAAAGTAAAAACTCTTATTGATGCTTCAAATCAAGAAGTCACATATTACACATGTGTTTATGCATCTTATTTGCTCATCTACTTCCACATTACTCCTCAACATCTCAAGAAATCTAATAACCTATTTTTCCCCTATGTTACTATTTTCATTAAAAATGGAATTGAAAATTGAATTGAAGACGGAAGAGAGAGCAAAGTGAAATATATAAGTGCTTGGACTAGTAATTTTTTTAATTTGGAATCTCCTAATAAAGTCGACAACAGGATTGTCTAATGGGACGAAGTGGGCCTAGATTTGCTTATATGTCTATTTACATGGCCTGACTATTAATCCATATAACTTGTCCAATGTGGCAAAGAGGATTAAATTACCAATTTAACCTCAGTTAACTACAGCTTAAACAATAATTTCTTCAAAATTCTAACCTAATTGATGATATACTTTTCTTCTTCTTTCTCTTCTAATATTTTCTCTTTGATCTTCTCTTTTAGTCCCTTTTTTTCCTTCTTCTTTTCCTCTCCAATCTCCTTCCTCTTCATGCTAGACTATACATTTAATTTCAAATATATATATCAAATACATTTCCATTCCTCAAAAAAAAATTCAGAAAAGGAGAAATAATGTCTGGTCGAATACATGGGGATTAGTACATAAACATCTATGAAGCTTCTCCAAGATGCCATGCCTCTTCTCCTCTGGTTTTAGAGACATGAAACCTCTCTTTAAATTCTGTAACCTCTTTAAATTCTTCTCAAAATCCTTCTCGAAATCAAATAAGCCTTGCATTGGTCTTAGACTCATAGCTCTTTTTATGGTGCTCCTGATCAACCATATCAAATTTATCACTTGAAATAAACAACTTGGTTTAACACAACAAAGAAGATAAATAAATTTAGAGCTTGTGAAATTAGCAAGTGATGAGTTTTCTCTTTAGTAAGAGTAGTGGTTTTTAGATTGTAAATTAGTTAGGGATTTCACAATTTTAGTGTTTAAGTGGTACGTAAGTGAGGCTAAATAGGTAATTTAACCTTCTTCGCTATGTTGGACAGCTTATATGGATTAATAGTCAGGTCATGTAAGCGGACACGTAAGCAAATGTAGGCCCTACTTTGTCTCATTAGATAATTTCACTATCCACCTCATTAGAAGACACCAAATTGAAAAACAATTTACAAGTCTAGGTACTCAATTGTCACTATTTTCCATTCAAACACCAAAACAGAAAAAAAAGAATAAGTTCTTGCACTAAAATAACATTATCCCTTACAACTACCAGTTTTTATTAGTATGAATCTCAATACATATATCTATCTCAATTGCAGAACTAGACTTAAAATATACAATAAGTTTTAAATACTATAATAACCTGACTAGTTTTTCACGTCTCTTCTAATTGACCATTTGCTGATAAACTGAAATTAGGATTTGACCTGCAACCTGGAAAAAATATTTGAGACAAGGGCGAGTGCCTCAACTCAGTGAGTAGAGCTAGATAACTCTCTCACCCCATACAATCACGCGAAATGAGAATTTTCTAATTATCAGTTCATCTCCTATATAGCACACACTTATCCACACGATGGCATTTTATAGGTAATCATGCAATAGCAATTAATCATCACATTAGATGGTCATAATCAGCATAAATCCTCAAAAGTCCAACGACCTGACAATGACTTATTTAACACCCTAGGCGAATCTCACATCAGCTAAGCATAAAGTATAAGTGAAGTACATAAGAATTGACAAGTTTCAGACTAATAAGAGGCTTTTTGGGCTATTGAGTTGGTTATACCTTAAAAACAAAACCATGCGGCTTGAGTGGATTCACCCAAAATGGACAATATCTTATTATGCGTCTAATGCCACAATTTAACCCTATCGCTTGCAAACTTTTCACATATCAATTATATTTGGTCCAACGACCCAACAGAGACTCTAACCCTCGCTACTTGAAAACCTAAAACTCAATTCTATGCATTTCGGTTGTAGGGCAATGGCCAACCCTGGCAAACCTAACCACATCTTTGATCATGTCATCTTAGTAATCCTACCTCATTCCAAGCCACCCAAACACCATGCAATGCATTTTATAGTCCATATAATAACATGTCATCATTCATTGAATATTATTTATTCTCTTTGATTCAAATAGGACATATACAATTGCTTATCATGTGCGCATGAAATTGTAATAATCGTGTATGCATGAATGCACATGCATAAACAATCAAATTATCTAACACTACTAACAATTTAATAATTTAGCTAGAAGCTATTCTCCATTTCTTCCCTCTTGCTATCTAACATATAGTTCCTTGAAACCGATAAAGTAACTAAAGGGAGAACTCAAATGAGAATTCCAACTGTAGAATTTAAACTATAAATCAAGCTCTTTAAATGTAATTTAATTTTTATATATAATTTTTATCATAATACTATAATATTATGAACAATTTATATTTCTAAAAACTATAAGGTCCTTTCGTCCATTTTTGCATCTTTCTTATTAAATACCTTATGAAATGACAAAAATACCCCCTTTTATTTTTTAAAAACATAAGGACAGATTAGTTATATTTTGAAATCATGGAGACTGCACCATAATTTTTCTTGTATAATATCTTAGTACTTCTTCTTTGACCTCTGCATTTTCCTAAATAGAAAAGAGGCAAAAATTGAACAAAATGATCTTATAGTGTGACAAAAGGAAAATATAAGGACAAATTAGCATATTTTAAAAAGACAGAGATTGACTAATTGTATTTTGCAAACCACATGGATCATACTGTAAGTTTTCCTACTAAAAATCTAAGAGTTTTAACAAAATAGAAAAAGGAACTTTTATGAAATAATAATATAAAAATTCAATAATTGAATAACTTGGTAAGGAAATAATATATTTGTAATAATAAAACATTATTATAATTTTCCAACCAAAATTTTATGAATATAAAATTACTTCAAACAATTTAAATTTTCTTATAACAATTTAAATTTAATTAATTTAATTTTTCATGCAAAATATAATATCATAAACTATCTATATTACTAAAATATGAGAAATAAATATTAGCTATTATTAAAATATGAGAGATTTGGCACCAAAATTAACAAAAGATTAGAAACTGAATAATAATGAAATTTTGTGAGGGATACTTAGATCTATTGCTAATGTTTGAGAAAAAGTTATTATATTTGTAGGGATTATAAGAAACTGAAATTATCAACTAATAGGTCAAGTCATTACTAAATAAATATATGTATCTATATTTATAATGCCCCAAAATTTCGGATTGTAAAATTATATTATTTGATCGGGTCATGAATAGTATCATCCGAGAGTGGAATAGTATTTCATTTGGACCCGATAATAATATTGAGCATAATTAATATTTATGGAGTTAATTAGATTTTATGTTATTAGTCTTAATTAATTAAAGTTAATATATAAATTTTTCATGACAAAGTAAGTAATAAATTATTGGTGAATAGTAGTTTATTGATCTGTGAATAATGCCACGAGTCTGGGACTTGGTATTATTTCGGTCCGAAAAAATTACTATTTGTCTCTAATATTTTATTTAATATTTTTGGAGCATGTTTGCATGATTTAGGTGGATAGAAAATATTTTATGAATATTTTTGGAGAATTTGAGTATTTAATGAATAGTTTTTTCTAGTGTAGTATATTAAGAAAAATTAAGGAATTATTTTTATGGAGTTAAGTTAATAAATTGGTGGAGTTAAATAATAATTAAAGAAGAATTATTTGGTAAATATTTAGAGCCCTTAGATTAGAATACCTTGACTTGATCCAAGTCATACACTTGTCAAAATGTGGTGAATTAGCAACATTGGTTTTGTTGACTTGGTCAATAAAGCTCATCCAACACAACTTCATCTTCTTCTTCTCTTCACTTCAACGTTACTTTTCTTCTTCCTCTCCTCCATTTTTTCTCAACTTCTCTACTTACAAACTACACCAAAATAGATAAATTAAACCATAGTTATGCCATTAGACTTGAAAAATTAAGTTGATAAGGTGGTATTTGGTTATTAGAAGTAAAGAACTCAGAATTTGTAACTAAATCAAGTAAGTCGTGAATTTTTGATTTTGTGAATTAATAAGTAAAATTCATAGCTTAAATATGCAGTTGATGCATTAAATCATGCTCCATCTCTTTCTTTGTTATTTTCTTGATTTTAATTTATGATTTTTGCTACTTTGAAGAGGTGGGTGAACGATCCTCTAAAGGAAAGGAAAAGACGAAAGAATAAAGTTTTCTAAGCTTATTCAAGCTTGTTTTCAAGGTTAGTGCCTATATCTTTCCTTCTCCTTTCATTTCTTTAAGTTTATAATTTTTAGATTTTGGATGAATTTTGAGAATTGTGTTGGGAAATTGGTTATTTGATTGTTTTTGTGTGATTTGGCATGACTTCTAAGCATGATAGAATGCTTGAAAGGGAAGGGAAACACCTCCTTCCCCTTCAACCATGGTTGGCGGAACCTATTTAGGAGGAAGGTCCTTAAGTTTTATTTTATGATTTTGCTTTCTTTTGATGTTTATGTGTTCTTGAATGGTCTTTCTTTAAGTTGATATGGTTAAATTGAAAAGGAAATACTTTCCCTTTCATTTGCTAAGAGAGGCTGAAGCCTTTGGTGTGAAGGGAAAAATGATTTTCTTGATTTTTCTTAATGACTACTCCTTTAAAATGGTGTTAAGGATGTCTTTAGTTGATGGGAAAAATCATTTGACTTATAAGCTTTGTGGGAAGATTTTTCTTATGGCTTAAAGAAAGCTTTAAGTTGGGTAAAAATGAGTTTTATGGTTAATTATTCTAAATAATGATTTTAATGGTTTTGGATAGTGATTTTGATTTAGTAATTAATATTTTTAGTGGAGAAAAATATTCGTCCTTTGTTTTCAAAAAGAGGTCGAACCTCCTTCTAGTTGGTAAGGTTTGATTTTCATTTCCTTTAAAGTTTGGTTTAAGTACTTTTATGCTATACTAAGTATATGTTTTGAATAAGTATGCTTTGAATTTCATAAGTATGACATTTTAATGAAGTTGTAAGTTAAGGAATTTTGTAATAATAACTATTAAATTGTGTAAATTGAGTTTTATGATCAAATAAGTATAAGTACAGGTTTTAAAGACTTATATAAATATTCTTGGTTTTGAGACTAAAATTAATTGAAGGAGTAATACATCCTCCCTTTGTGAATATATGGAGGTTGAACCACCTTAGGGTGGTAAGGTTTGTTTTTAGTTCTTTTACTTGGTTTTTAAGCCTCTTAAGTTATGTTAAATATATATTTTGTAAGTATAAGCTTTAATTTGTATAAGTATGAAAAATGGTAAATTTTTAGAAGTTGTAAGTTTTAATGGAGTTGAGAAAAATATGTTTAAGTTAAATATATGTTTTGGAAATATAAGTTTTGATGCATAAGTATGAAAATAAGAAAGTTTACTAAGTTGTAAGTTAAGTGAATTTAAAATAAAAATATTTTATGTTATGAGATGTTTTATGATGAGAAGATTATTAAGAAATATTATCAATTAAGATGAAAGATTTGTTTTGGGCTCAAGTATGCATGGTTGAAATATGGTAAGATGAGGTTTATTTCGGTAAATGAACATGCTCAGCTTTGATGCCTCTTGTTATATTATAAGTTATGATTATATGCTAGGCTTTGGATGCCTTTTGAATAAGTGGACGCACTTATTATCCAGTGGCGTTTTCATATGCCAGTTATTCGGTGGCGCTTTCACAGGCCAAATCTGTATCTACGAAATCGAATCTGATTATATTTTTCTCAGTATACATATGAGCCCTCAACTAAGAATAAATTTTGTTTTTTTATTAAGGAAAAATGAAAATATATTGTATTTATGGAACTTTTCCTATGTTTGACATATTATGAATTTATTTTTAAGAACGCTCTTATTTATGATTCTTGAAATATTTTAATTTGATTTGTACACTTTCGGTACTTTTATATTTGATTTAAGTACTTTAAATTATTTCTTAAGTTTGTTGCTTAGGCAACCTTATTTATTGTACTATTAAGTTATTTAGCACCATTGAGTTTTATACTCAGCGCCTCAATTTTTATCACACGCAGGTTAAAAGCGATGAATGCTATACGAAGACCAGAGGTATAGCATCAGAAAAGGAAAATTTATTTTGGGTAGGACATATATAAGATATATTATGGCATGTATAAAAATATTGTAAAAGATTAAGTTGTATATAATAAGTTTGTAAA
Source organism: Jatropha podagrica (assembly GCA_947857235.1). NCBI lineage: Eukaryota > Viridiplantae > Streptophyta > Magnoliopsida > Malpighiales > Euphorbiaceae > Jatropha > Jatropha podagrica. Next base: position 15,711 of record CANUEP010127474.1, on the reverse strand, counting down.
TTAATGAAGTATGTAATTAATTAAGAAATATTAATTTTATGTGAACTTAAAGTGTACGTTTATTAGTAGTTAATTTTTGAATGGTTGGCAATATAATATGATAGAACCTAAGATGGTTTGATGTGGATATTTAAAAGTACTGCGTAACTATTGTGTTGATTTGGAGGATTATATTTGAAAGTGCTTTGTTTTTCATTTTGGCAAGTTTCTTCTTTTTTTTTTAAAGGAAACTCTTGCGAATTTTTTTGTAGAAATTTTCTTAAGCTTGTATTTTAATAAAAAGAATATTACTTGCCTCCTTATGAAAACTTAGTCACTTCTAATATATGATTTAGAATTATTAAGATGAGACGGTGCTCCGGCACCGAATGTGACGCTCATCGTTAGGTTCTCCAGAATTCGACAATGGGTGTTACAATATTAATAAAAAAATAATTTAATAATTTATATTTTATATCAATAAAATGTTATATTATATATATTAATGGAAAAATAATTAAATTATTTTATATTTTATATCAATAAAATATTACATCTACTGCATTATATATAAATAATTAAAAAAATGAATTTTCTAAATTTTTAAAAATATATATATTCACATGTTAGTATTTATATTAAGATTAAATATTAGAATTAAACAAATAAAAGTATGGCAAAAGGAAAAGGAAAAGGAAAATTAAAGGATAACTAATAACTTCTCCTATCTCTTAAAAACAAATGGTCCTAATAAAAATTCTCTCATCTAACATTTCCTCGAATCCCTAGACATTCCCACCCTTGAACTCTGTCATCTCGGCGAGACATCAATGGTCGTGCTTCCCTTCTTTCTTGTTAGTGAGGCGTCTCATCATTGAAGCCCAAAGTATCGAGAGTGGAGTGCGTAAGTCCCCTATGAGTAATTTGATTTCGTTAGTTTTCAATTCTTAGCCATCTTGCTTCTAAAAAAATTTTGTTTTTGTAAATGAACATGATGAAAATTAATTTGTCTTTTAATATCAATGGTGTTAAAAACAAATGGTTCTTTTGATTGGAATAATTAGAGATTAATGTTTTATAGTGTTTTTGAGTGGAAAGTGTTTATGCATTTTGTGTTTTCGTAGCTACATGTGAATATGACCAATTTGTTTTGTGTTTTGGTGTTAAAAATTAACAGTTTTTGCGATTTTTTAGTCTTCAATTCGTTGATTTCACGTTTTGTTGTAGGAGCAAATGCAACAGCAAATCCAAGAGCAAGTATAATAGTAAAGATAACTATTATAAAATCTGCTTTAACGAACAACTTAAAGATCTACTTCCTACGCAATTAGCATCATTGGTTTGCAGCTTATATACTGTACCTTCCATACCACGCAACATCCTAAATCGCAACTGGATGACGATGATGATACTAGTCTAAGTTGACTTTAGGTGAATCAGACATGAATTACTTAGATTAAACTTTGTGTTTATGAAATATTTTTGTTTAATATAATTATATTTATGAAAAGTTTAACTTCTATATTTTATTTGGTCTTTTTAACAGTCAAGAAAGAATTATTTTCTTAATTTGTGGTTTTAGTTTTGCAACTTTTAATTTATTTTTTAGGTCAGACATTACATGATGGAATGGTTTATGACTTACAGACTTTTTACTATCTGGCCAGAGTAGCGATACAAAAGGCTATTCACACTACATTAGCTAGCTTGGTTTGTTATGTAATGTTTTTATGTTTTGTGGATGATTGATCAAGATAAATATTTATGAGACATACCTAATCTTCAATTATTATATATATATACACACACACACTTACAAACTAATTTTATGTATAATCAAATTAAAATTATTAAGAAAATAATTTAATTTTGCCTATAAATTTTTTGGCATTAATTTTAACATTAAGTTCTATAAGTGAAGTTATTTTGATGCATTGTAAAATTTTAAATTTTGAGCTATTTTTTTTTATAGATGATGAATTATAATTTTCTATTTCAGTTTTCCCTTGTTTTGAAATAAAATACAAACGACAAGTTTTATTCATAAGCCACAGCTTATCCTTAAAACGATTTATGATATTCAAGGGTTTATTAGTTTAAAAAAACATTAGTCTTATAAAGAGTGGAAGAAAAAAATTTCTCATAGCTCAACTTTAATTACAGTGTTCAAATTAAAAAATATCAAGCAACATGAAAGAAAGTATAAGAGCATAATGATAAAAAGCCGATCAACATAAAGAATGTAAAATAACATGATATTTTTATGAGAAATTGCTATTATTATAATTTGGAAGAACGAGTTCTCTATACCAAATGTGAGAAGAATGTAAGTCAATTTTTAAACTTTTTATTATTTAGCTTAGTATGTTTATAAGAAATTGATTTTGGGTTATTTGAAATGTTACAATGTTATCATAATCAAATATTATGAGATACTATAATGAATGAGCTTAACAAGATTCTGCTGGGTATTATTTTCGACTTTTGCTGGGCACTCTTTAAAGGACTTTGTAATTAAGTATACTGATAAAGCTAAGAGATATCACAATATGTATATCCATTTATGCATTTTTTTTAGAACAACACACATAATGTAAGTTTTATTTATAAGCCGTATCTACTCTTATAAAGGGTTTATGATATTCAAGACCTTGTTAGTTTGGAAAAATATTAGTCTTATAAAGAGTGGAAGAAAATAATTCCTCATTATTAAAGCTTAATAACAGTGCTCAAATATAAAAAAAGCTTCAAGCAAAGTATAAATATAAAGGTAGAATATCAGATAATGGAATGATTGATGATTTAGAGGTTTTTTACTATCTAGCCAAAGCATCAATACAAAAGTCTCTTCATAATACTACATTAGCAAACTTGGATTGTTATATGATTTATTTTTGGTTTGTGGATGATTGATCAACATAGATATTTATGAGAGGTACCTAATATTCAATTATAATACATATTTATGCACTTATAAAATTATTTTATGTATAGTCAACATAAAATTATAAGAAAAATCATTTAATTTTGTGACTAAATTTTTTGGCATTAATTTTTATATCTAGTTTTGTAAGAGAAGTTATTTTTATGATTTAGTATAATTGTTCAATTTTAAATTTGAGTTATTCTTTTAGTGCAAATGATGAAATATTATTTTCTACTTTAGTACTCTTAGTTCTAGAAGAAAACACAAAAGATAAATTTTTTTCATAAGCCGCAGCTTCTCCTTATAAGGGTTTATGATATTCAAGGATTTATTAATTTGAAAAAATATTGGTCTTATGAAAAGTGGAAGAAAAATATTTTTGATAATTCAAGTTTAATTATGGTGTTTAAATATAAAAAGCATCAAGCAACATAAAAAGAAATGTATATGAGTATAATTGTGAAAAGTCGATCAACATAAAAAAGGTAAAATGACATGGTGATCATTATGAGAAACTGCTTTTGTTAAAATTTGAAAAAACAGAGTTCTTTGCACCAAAAAGAGAAAAAGGTAGGTCAATTTTTAAAATTTTTAATATTTAGGTTCATTTATACCTTTTTCTTTGGAAGAACACACAAAATAAATTTTATTCATAAGTCGCATCTTCTCCTTCAAAGAGCTTATGATATTTAAGAGTTTGTTAGTTTGTAAAAATATCACTCTTATAAAGAGTGGAAGAAAATGATTCCTTATAATAGAAGCTTAACAGTAAAGTTCAAATATAAAAAAACGACGAGCAATGTATAAAAAGTATAAAGGTCGAATATCAGATGATATAATAATTGATGATTAGACTCTTTCTACTATCTCGCTAGAGTAGCTATACAGAAATCTCTTCTCAATTCTCTATTAGCAAACTTGCTTGTTGTGACATCCCGATCCGGCAAAGTGATCCTAAAAAAGCAAGTGGAACAAGGTTCCTAGCGAGTTTCTAGGATGGTAGGCTAGCTAAGGTGGTGGAATGCGGGACATAGGAATGAATCAGATCATATACAAAAAAGGGGGTAACTAATCAAAAGAGGCGCCTTTTGGTGAAATGACTGGAGAGTTGAAAAAACTCCAGGGTTAGGCGTGCTCGCTTGACAAAAATCCTTGGATGGGTGACCTCCTTGGAAGTTCTCATTTCACCTGCAGGACAAAACCGTGCGGGTCTTGTCGATCTAGTATGAGATGGAACCGGTTGATCAAAAGCAGACAATTCGTCTAGTGGTTGGAGTCAGAGCGTAAAAATTTGGTATCAGAGTCTGATCCCCTCTAGTAGATTTATGGTTCGAGGATGAACCACGCGAAAGCTGGTGGGCCTATGACATCCTGACCCGACAAAGTGATTTTAAGAGGGCGGGTTGAGCAGGGCTCCTGGCGAGCTTTTAGGATGGCAGGCCAACTAGAGTAGTGGATTGCGGGACACATGAATGAATCAGATCATATATCGAAAAGGGGGTAACTAATCATCAGAGGTGCCTTTTAGTGGAATGGCTGGAGAGTTGGAAGGACTCCAGGGTTAAGCGTGCTCGCTTGACAAAAATTCTAAGATGGGTGACCTCCTAGGAAGTTCCCATTTCACCTGCAAGATAAAATCGTGCGAGTCTTGCCGATCTAGTATGGGATGGAACCGACTTGATCCAAAGCGGACAATTCCTTTGGTGGTTGGAATCAGGGCATTACACTTGTCATGTAATTTTTTTATGGTTGGTTCACAATTGTTCAAGATAGATATTTATCAGAGACACCAAATTTTCAACTATATATATATATATATATAGACACACGCACACACACACACACATTTATACACTAATAAATTCATTTTATGTATAATCAACTTAAAATTAAAAGAAAAATAATTTAATTTTGCAAATAAATTTTTGGCATTAATTTTTATATCTAATTTTATAAGTGAAGTTATTGTGATGCGTTTTGTGTTATTGTACAATTTTAAATTTTGAGTTGTTCTTTGGGTGCAACTGATGGAATATAATTGTCTACTTCAATATCTTTTTTTTGGAACAAAACACAAAATCTAAGTTTTATTCATAAGCGTAAGCTTCTCCTTAAAAAGGTTTATGATGTTCATGGGTTTATTAGTTTGAAAAAACATTGGTCTAGTAAGCAATGGAAGAAAAAGATTTTTGATAATTCAAGTTTAATTATAATATTCAAAAATAAAAAACATCGAGCAAAATAAAAGAAAGTATAAAAGCATAATAGTGAAAAGTCAATCAACATACAAAAGATAAAATGACATGGAGGTTTTTATGAGAAATAACTTTCGTTACAATTTAGAAGAAAAAGTTCTCTATACCAAAATGGAGAAGAAGGTAGGTCAATTTTTAAACTTTTTATTATTAATTTAATATACTTATAAAAAATTGATTTTGTGTTGTTTTGAATGTTTCAATGTTGCAGACATTATGAGATATTACAATCAATGAGCTTAATAAGACCTCTTGCTCTTCTAAGGGTTACTCATTCTAATGTACTTCACTTACACCTTATATTTAGCCGATATAGGATTCACTTAAGGTAAGCTGTCATCTCAAGCCAACACTTTATCTGGGTGCAGATGTTACAGCTTTGCTGACAATTAGAAGGGAAAAAAAATTCTCTATACCAATAGGTAGAAAAAGGCAAGTGACTCTTTAAAATTTTTATTGTTAAGCTTAGCAAGCTTATAAGAAATTCATTTTATGTTCTTTTGAACGTTTCGACACTATGATTGTCCAATGCTATGGGACAACACAATGAATGAACTTAATAAGATTTTGCCAGGCGTTATTCCCAAGTTTTACTAGGCATTCTTCGAAGGACCTGCGATTAAGTATGCCAAAAAAGCCAAAAGACATTACAATTTGTAAGTATATATATTACTTTTTTTTTTAACCATGCATAGCACATATATATTACTAATTTTATTTAATATTTCGCATTTTGTAATACCCAAATTTTTAAAAACCCAAATATTTCATTAAATAATTTTAATTGGATCCTATCCTAATTTTATTGTGAGTTCAATTTTAAAATTTATTGAAATTCTTTGATTTTGGATTTATTAATAATTATCTGTGCTTGTTAAATTTCTAGCGTTTAATTATTAAAATCTTAATAAGTGATATTGTTAGTGAGTGTTTGACAAAATAAAAGAAGTTGATGAGAAGAAAGTCTTGTATTCCAAATATTGTATAAATAAAGCAAATAACTAATAAAGGAATATTTTATAAAATATGTGAAACATTATTAAAATGCAAAGAAGTAAAATTTGTGAGGTATTAAAGTGATGACTATGGAAAATTCTAAATCAGTTAAAGTATAATAACATAAATGTATAAAAATATATAAATATATCTTAATCTAATAAAATAAGAAAAATTTAAGAATTAAAAGAATAAAACTTTAAATCAAATAAGCTTTAATTAATAAAAATATGAAATGACTAAATGGGTATCTAGGCTGCTACTTAACCAAAATAACTAAAGGGGATAGAGGGAAATTTCATTCTTACAAGTGGCAGTCTAATGTTTTGCACAACACAATACATGATTCATCTTTCTAAATTAAAGAAAGGGAGACAGGTGTATTAGAGAAGATATAATCTTTTCACCTGTTAACATCTTCATTCTGAACTGTAGCTTTTCCATTTCATTTTCTTCTTTCTATTATTCTAACATTTGCTAGAAGATACTAAATGATTCATTCTCTAAATTAAGGAAAGGGAGACATATGTATTAGAGAAAAGATCATATTTTTTACTGGTTCACACCTTCATTTCAAAGTTGATTTCTCTCTTTCACATTTTCAAAGTTGGTTTCTCCCTTTCATAATTTTCTTTCAAAAATTCTAGCAATTACTAGAAATCATTCACCATAAAATATCAAGTGACTGATCCTCTAAATTAAGAAAAGGAAGACAAGTGTATTAGAGAAAAATACCACATTTTTTTTATTCACACCTTCATTTTCAACCTCAGCTTTCCCATTTCATTTATTTCTCCATAAATACCTTACTTGCTTAAACTTTATTTACAACAAAATATTAGAAATATACAAGTGTTCTAAGGAGGAATTAAACCAATAAGTAATAGGAAGGAATGAAAAAAAAAAAAACAAAAGGAAGCAAAGAAAGGTATGGAATTGAAAAATTTTATCTTAGATTATAAATTATACTTTTATAAGTTTTAATCTTTATTTTGATGAATCAAAGCTTAAAATTTATCTTTACAATATGTTAATTAATCATTCAAGATGTAGAAATTGGTTTGGATAGAAAGTAATTGAACATGCAAAAGTGAAAAAATTTTACTTTTTCAAAATTGTCTTAATGAAACTGCTTAAATTCAATCATTGTATTTTGTTCAATTGAATATGTAAACAAGCTTCAAAATTAATGCAATTTGACAGAAAGCTAGGCTGAGATGTTGTCTAGGTTGTGTTAAAAGGAGAAGTCTATAAGATTAAAGGGAAAGGATTTATGACTAAGTGAATACAGGTTGTTCAATATGATACTCTTAACAAATTTCACCATAATGTTTAAACTGTTTTACCATGTAAATGAATTTCAAAAATTATGAAATTTTATATAAAGGTAGCCTAAATGTTAGGAAGGTTGTGTTAAAAGGAAAAGTCTAAATGATGAGAAAAATTGAAAATATTAATAAAATAAAGAAGACTACTCAGTATAAGAAAGCTTAAAATTTGGATTTTGTAATTAATTTATTTAAATAGGTTAATAAACTCCAAAATTCATGAAATGTAATATGCAAGTGCTTTAAGATATTAAGAACCACCTAGTAAAATTTCGAAATAAATAGATGTGAGAAGATAAGTACTCAATTAAATAAACACATACTGCTCATGTGCCAAAAATTTTATGTTTCACTAAACTTGTACTAAATTGAGCGTATTAAAACATAAGTGAATTAACTATGAACATTAGTATATAGTGAGTGAACATAAAGTTTAATAAGTATAATTTACGTTTCCAATAGTTTAGATTTTAAATTTAACGAATAAGGATATTAAAGAACCTTAAATGTCAATAAAGAGCTAGAAACAAACTAAAAGTACAATATGTGTTTAAATATGACTATAGGCCAAGGATTATTACAAATCTTTTTGAAGTTAGAAGTGATCTAAAGGAGTCAAATACTTGAAATGAAGGTGAGTTATGGTGTTTAACCCGTTCTTGTGTGTGTTTAAATTGTTTGATTTAATTCATAATTATTAGAATGTTTGAAAGAATTTATTTAGTCACCTACTATCATTAATTTTGAAATTATTGAAATTGTGTTATGAAATTATTAATATGAGAATCTAGTAGATTATTGTATGATTTTGATTGTGCTATGCTATTGTTTGGGTTAGTGACAAATCCCAACCATGATGGGGGTTATGCCATTAGGCTATGTGCATATAGCTGAAAGTGAACACAATTAAAGGGAGAATTTATTGCCTTGAAAATTGTTAAGTGTGCGATAGTTCTGAAATGTACATAGCAATATATTTACTTCAGTATTGTCTAAATGAAAACAGTGGGTTTGTAAAAAATTGTGATTTTGTGAAATATTGTCATTAGCCGAATTATTTGAATTATCTTAAATATTTGTATGAGATGAGAAAGTGCAAAAATGTACATAGTAATATGTTTTCTTTATTACTTTTAAGTGATTATTTAATATATGATTGATATGATATCGAAAGTAAGAAGTTAAATTATTATAAATTTTATTTAAATGGGCCTCAGTGATATATTAAATTGTAATAATTCATTTGTAAACCATATAATGTTTAAAATGTTTATGCCAATTAAGAGGCACTATATCCGCACAAAGTTGACATCTCATCAAAGCGTTTGTTTTTCAGGTAAAAGTTATTCAGTTCAGTAGCTTTTTGGTTTCTTTATTTCAACAAGAAGTAATAGAGCAATAGAATTTATGAGAAATTTATATATTTAATGGATAACTTTAATTGCTCCGTAGATGTATGTAAATGATATTAGTTGATTATGAATGCAAAGTTCATTATCAAAGGAATTATATGAGAGTAAGTTTGATTACTTAAGATTGTATAAATAAAAAAAATCTTAGAAAAATAGTTAAACAATAGTGAAAAGTGTTTGGCCCACCTAAGTATTAAGTATTGAGTATTTAGCAAATTCCTTATTTATAATAAAATAGAATCAGATGTGGTTTCTACGCGGTACTAGGTGGCCTTAAATCTACCCAGACCCTAGGACCGTCGCATATCTATTTTTAAGGTGTGATAAAGGTGGCATCACAGCCAAGGACAATAGAAACATAAAAGTGTCAATCTATAAGCAAAAGTGTATCGGGAAACTACAAAGTATATGATTGTCTTGTTATGTTGGGCCTTCTTTGTTGTTTAGATCTGCGTTAAGCTATGTGATAGCTGAGAAATTCCTTTCTATTTATAGATTTAGCAAGGGTTTACAGCAATACCCTACATATTATGGAAAGCTTATTGTTTAAATGTTAAGCAAATTAGGTAAACAGGAGATAATGATATCAGTTGTATAATACGAGTGATTGATAATCAAGTTATTAAAAAATATATATAAGTATCATAATCAAGTGAGATTTATAAGATATTAATTGAAGATAGATGATTGTGATAATGATTTGTGCAATATGTGTATGTGATAGAAAAATTTCTTATTCTATGGTCAAATTGAGATATTGCAAGGTATTTTCTAAAATAAGTGATTAAGATAAGGTATCAGATAATTGATTATCTGAAATCTCATATTAGCCTAGATAGTCTTATGATAAGACCATATATTAGATTAGTGTATTTATATAAATGTATAAATGTGTTTATTATATGTTAATATCTTAAGAACAAATAAATTTTGATGTGGCATGGGTTATAATTTGAAGGATGAGTGCAATTTATTGATGAAATGTATTTCCTAAAGTGTTATTCTGAGCTAATTGATCTTATGACAAGATCATATATGGAATTAATGAGGCATTAAGTGTATTTATAGAAGTGTATAAACATGTTTATTATGTGTAAATGATTTAAAAAAAAAGTTTTTAATATGACTTGTGATACGTGATTGTACCAAATGTATTTTTAAATGAAATACTAAGTTGTTTGTGTGAAAAACTATGAAATAAATATTAAAATAATTGAGAAAATGTGATAGGACCTTATTATGCATAATGGATGTAAAAATCTACTTCTAAATCTTAGCCAGATGTAAAAGTATAATTATTTCTTTGCATAATCAAATGTGGTAAATTTATCAAAAATGTAAGATTCTTTAGAAAAAAATATACTGAAAACTTTAAATATGTTTTACCATTGCTAAGAACCCGAGGTATATGTGGATGAATTTTTTGCCTAATCAACCAATATTCTTCGACAATACTAAGGTCATATGCAAATGTGGTGCAAAATAGAAAATAAAATGAAGATATAATAATGATAAAATAAGTGCACGAATATAGATGTAATCCTTTATTTTCAAACATTGTGGGTTATAATTCTATTTTATTAAATTTTTTCTAGAAAGATTCCAATTTTACATGGTGACAATAAATATTTGACAAGAATTGATTTGTTAAGTAACTCACTCTTAGTTGTTCAAAGAATCTATCGAGCATATCTTTTATGTAATATCTCTCTATTGTTTAAGCATCACATCCTTTTTGAGTAAAAATATTTCTTTGATTCTCAATGAATTCTATCTTCTCTCATTTTGAATCTTATACTTCTTTGAAAAAAGTGTACCTTCACATATTTCTGATTTCTACTTCATAAATGAGTAAGCACAAAAAAAAAATAATACAATTTGATTTCCAAGCAATTGATTCCCATTTGAGTCTATGTGTGAAAAACTAAAATATCTGTATGTTTCAATTTTTAAAAGAGAAAGACGTGGTCTTTAAAAAAAAAAGGTAAATCTTTCCACAATAATCATCTTTTGCAAAAAAAAAAAAAAAATCAAAGGAAAGTGTATATGTTTACCTTTAGAAGATTTTCACTCCAATCTATCATGGAGTGAATGAATATTTAATGAAATTTTTTATATTTTAAACAAGTGGATAGTCCAATTTTTAGGGGCGGTGTTGCCGAAATTTTGACAGAATCTAGTCTAGTTATAGTAGTTAGATACATAGACAATTTATTAGATTAATTCCTTAATTCTCCATTTAAATTAGTCATTTATTCGATTCAATTCTTTCCTTTGCATTCTTAAATTTTCTAAATCATCTAGACTCATCTATTGCTCCTCCAAGCTAAAATTCGAGTTATAACTTCTTCTTTTCTCTATCACTGTGAGTAATAATAAATAGTATCTATCATCACCTGCATGTACATATATATAAATGATATATACATGCAGATGATATATATATAAGATAAGATAACTTAGTATTTATTTTTATATTTATATTATTATGCTATTATTAATATGTCGTTATACTTTTGTGCTTGAGTATTAATGATTGATATGGTGCATTATGTTGAATGAATTGTTTGATTATTTGTGTCGTGAAATTGTTGTGCCTCATTTGTATGGACTTGGGATGAAATGAGTCACCATAGGATTGTGAGGGCAGTCTATGATAACGTCGGCCATGTATAGGAAGACCGACGTTCCTGTGTGCATCCTATGATATATGATATGGAAAACCACAGGGTGCCCTCTTGTGGGGTATGAAAAAAAAAGGGAGTATAAAAAAAATAAGAGGTATGGTCAAGTGAAAATTAGACCAGTCAACTATGTATGGGATTGGCTCCCTCGTGTACACGTTTGAGAGGGCAGGCCATGTGGAAAGATGATTCATTTGGGGTTTCAATGACACCACTGACTTATTTCAACTTGTTTGATTATTTGAAGGTGAAATTACTTGTAAGTGTTGATGTTGTTGTGATATCCTGACCTGGCAAAGCGATCCTAAGAGGGCGGGTAGAGAGGGTTCCTGACGAACTTTTAGGATGGCAGGCTAGCTAGGGTAGTGGAATGCGGGACACAAGAATGAATCGGATTATATATCGTAAAGGAGGTAACTAATCATCAGAGGTGCCTTTTGGTGGAATGGCTAGAGAGTTAGAAAAACTCCAAGGTTAAGCATACTTCCTTGACAGAAATCCTACGGTAGGTGACCTCTTGGAAAGTTTTCATTTTATTTGCGGGACATAACCGTGCAGATCTTGCCGATCTAGTATGGGATAGAACCGGCTTGATCCAAAGCAGACAATTACTTTGATGGTTGGAGTCAGGGTGTTACAATTGTGCCATATGCTTGACTGGTTATGTGTTCATACTAGTATTTTAGAATGCATTTCGCATAATGCCTATGTTATACATTATTTATTATTATTCACTGAGTTACAAAATCCACTCCTCTCTTGTTTAAGTTTTCAGGAAATAGGATTCCTGTTTCGACTAAAGCTGTGCATTCTTCTCCCCAGGGCTACAAAAGCAAATATCTAGTTTCTGATTTTAATTAATTTATGTGTTATATATGAGAACTTTGCTACTTCTAGCCATTTTTGAATTTTGCAGTTGTAGGACTTATATGCATCTAATCATGCATTAACATGGATATATTAACATGTCAATGTTTTAATTATTTATTTTAAAGCATGTATGGACGAGTGGCCTGTTTTATAAATAAGGTGTATTATAAATAGACTTGAACTATAAACTTATTTGAGATATTGAAGTTGGGTTAGGAATATGAACTTACTGTTCCTAGACATCCGTTTGGCCAGTATGGATTTTATGGTTTAAGCTTATTACGGACTTCAGGACTTTAAACTTACTTAGACCCTAGTACCGGTTCAGCTCGTGATTTCAGGTCGTGGCAATATAACAATAAAGTATTTTATATATGTTTGAAATTAAAATTTTTAACTATTTCTCATCCCTCGCCCATATACGCATATCTTCATTTCATTTAAAAATAATTTTTAAATAGTGAAAATTTTTAAAGAGTTAATTATGTATATTTTATTTAAATTTTTGTTTTAAAAAATATCTAATCAAATCATATAAATAAAAAAGAAAAAAATATTCATAAAAAGAATATATTTTTTGTTTTTTTATTTCTTTACTACATATTGTCAAAATGGAATCAAATTAAATATTTAAAAAGTAAATATAAAAATTTTAAATGTCTCACTATCATCTAAGAATATAAATTCAGTATTTTGGGATTTAAGAATATGTAAGGATTTGTCTAAAGTTACAATTTTTGTTATATATTATGGATACTAGACTTGATTTTAGTACAACTTTTCATCCACATACATAGACAATCTAAGAGGACTAATTCAAACTTTAAGAGTCATATTCTAGTTGTGCATATTGGATTTCGGGGGACATCAATTTACGCACTTGCCATTGGCAGAATTCGCTTATAACAACAGCTATCAAGCGAGCACAGGTAAGACACTGTATGAAGCTTTATATGGTAAGAAGTGCGGATCACCCATTTGTTGGGAGAAAGTAAGAGAGAAGCAATTAGTGGGACCCGAATTGATTGAAGTTACATCTGAATAGGTACCTATCATTCAAGATTGAATCAAGACTGCTTTTGATAGACAGAAGAGTTATGTTGATCTTAAGCATAAATTAAAGTGTTACGTTTCAAGAGGGTGATTTAGTTTTCTTGAAAGTATCTCCACTAAAAGGAATTCTTCAATTTGGCAAGAAAGGAAAGTTGGTTCTGTCACGACCCAAAACTTTGGGCCGGACCGGCACTAGGACCTAGGTAAGCTTAAGGCCCCCGAGGCCCGTAATAAGCCTAAACTATTAAAATTCATTTCTAGTACCATTGGACTAAGGGAATAGTAAGCCCTTATTATGACATTATTCATAAATTAATCAGAGTTAACATTTCTAACACAGCGTTAATATTAAATAATGTTCATAGCTCGGGCTCATATCCATTTAATGAAAATATATTCTCATATAAATATTTATTTGTCATAATATGATCAAACTATTCCTATCATATAGTCTCCAAATATTAAAAAAAAAACACTCCACAATTTATTTATAATCACATGATAATTTCTTTTACATAATCAAATATTAATTAAATATCCTAACTGCGAAAGAAAATGTGCGAAAAACCACAAATATTAACAAATAATTCATACTAACATGTTCGAATCTCTGCGGAGAAGGAAGCAGAGTGTTGTAAACCAACGATACTTTATTTCCTGAAAAATGTTTATGGAAGGGAGATGAGTTTCACTAAACTCAGTGAATAATAATAAATAATGAAAATCCACACATTCAGGCAGTATGCTTTCACAATATATAAAATGGACATACTTTCATGAGCACATGACACAACATCAGCATCTTCTAACAAATTACATTCAAATATTCACAACACGTGAAAATTAGTCAGTGAAGTCACAAATCCACATATTGGCTCCCGGCCAATTTCCATTATAATAATACACATATATCGGGGAGCCAATCCCCATACCTGGCCCACCGACCCATAGTGACACACGTCGTCCCAATTTTCACCCAGATACAAAAACACATTATTTCACATCGCAATTATTCACAAGTATATTCAGTACAATAAATGCAGCATATGAATGTACTCAAGGGCGAAAATTATATAAATTTTATGGAACCGAAATATTATATATCGAAGACTGAGATTATAGAACTGGAATATTATATTTAGAAGATGAAGAACATCAATATAACAATAGAAATAGAAAATGATTCACGATTATTTTAAATAATATAAAGAGTATATGGTATGCATATGAAATACATGCATACAGGATGATGTGCACCATTTATTATTACTTACAGTGACTGCAGAATAAATTCAGATCTGTCCTGGGTTCTGATTTGGAGGAGCAGTAGAGGAACTTAACCTATCTAAAAGACACATATAGTATGAGAAATATAATCAGATAAACGATCCCTTTAATTAAAAAATTAACTAATTAATTTAATAAACCTATTTATTTATTTTATTTTTTTTGACTAAATTTCTAATATTATTTTCACAAAAATATAACTGTCCAACTATTTTAATATAATCCACCTTTTTAAGATAACCATCTTGTATACTAAATAATTATTCAAATAATAAATATAATAAACTCTAAAACTATAATAAGCCTTTAATTCAAAAATCCTCAATTATATATTTCTATTAATTCACTATATAACTTTACTATTTATCAGAAATTAATTTATTCACTTATTTTGTATCTAGTCTAGATATCAATTCCATTTATTTCACCATAAAATATATTTATACTCTAAATTATAATTTAATACCAACAATAATAATAATTTCTCAATAATATTATTTATTTAACTCACTACATATATATTAATCAATTCTATCAAATGTTCGTCCTTATATTAACTATCATCAAAATATTCACTATAATCTATTTTTCATTTATTCAACTTCAATAATCAGTCTAACTCCAAAATTATCACATTTAAATAAATTTAACTTATTTTAACATTTTAACCAATAATATTTTTTTGTAAAATATACCCACATATAAATATTTAAATCCACTAATTATTCATTAATAATAATTTTAACTAATTAAATTTCATCATTTAATTTAATCTACTGATTCTCAAAATTACTTAAAATCTTATAATCACTTTTTGATTAACTAAATCCCCGATTAATTCATTTTATCCATTTTCACAATTAATCAACTAAAAATATCAAAATAAATAATTAATATCCTATAATCAAATTAACTCCCATA